>SDVV010007156.1:0-17956 GCA_016164225.1 Gammarus roeselii
CATCGTTACACTGGAGTAGCGTGTGTGAGAACACGGAATGCATAGCATGAGGTTGCTCGATGAGCACACACGGACATAATGAGCATACTTAAACATGAAGTACAATGAGAATGGCTCATGAAATGTTTGATTTACACGTGACTGCAAGAATTGAATAAAATGTAGTTATTACAGTAGTGAGGCGATAATAAGACAATTGTAGTAGATAAAACATAGTTCAGTATAGTAGGGTAGCTATAGTAGGGCGCTTGTGGTGAGGAAAAGCGACGCCCAAAGGGAAAAGAAGGGAGATAGGAAAGCCGGCAAGAAAATCGAGGACTCTGTTTCTTCACAGCGGGTAATCTTTACTGGCGCTTCTTTAAACAATTATGGAAGCAAGGTCACGAGTTTGTTTCAAAGCTCGTCAGCAGGAGGTTGGCGTACAACGGAGGTAGTGTTCCTTTTCTGCGCCAATCCGCAGCATAGAATGAAGGCTGCACAAAAAAAAAATCATTAGCTAAACAGAGTATACCACATGGGAGATAATTACACACTATTCTGCTTGCCTCATACAGGCAGACAGATTTCGTGCATGTAGTAAATTAACATAAAAATGGAA
Source organism: Gammarus roeselii (assembly GCA_016164225.1). Classification (NCBI taxonomy): domain Eukaryota; kingdom Metazoa; phylum Arthropoda; class Malacostraca; order Amphipoda; family Gammaridae; genus Gammarus; species Gammarus roeselii. The sequence continues at coordinate 599 of SDVV010007156.1, forward strand.
ATAGTAAACCCCTATGGGTGTAGCTACCAGGAATAAAATGAGAGGCTTAAGCTCCACAATCCAAAAATTACATTACATTTAATTTGACTGTTAGGTTTATTATCAAGAATGATGAATGCATAATTCTCCTCCTACTTGGATGAATGGAAGTTGTGGGACATTTTAATCTAATTGAAACTAAGTTATTTACACAATATATCTATACAAACGCACGAGTCAAGGTAGGGTGCTACTCAGACCTCAAAATTGCTACCATGTGAGCAGAATGCCAATTTGAATATCCTATTATAGCCTTGGGCCGAGGAATTCCCTATAGCTAGCTGCAACTGTACATTTGTGTAAGGTTAAAATCTTGCATCCAGGTGGGTACAGGGAATATCCTACTGTAGAAATCTATCATGTAATTATTAGTCTGCTCTAGATTTAGAAACCTAGTATGAGATACTGGAGTAGGCACATAGTGCATAATACTGTTACTCTTACCAGTCTTCTGTGGGGTAAGAGGTATCCCAAGTTAGTTAAGCCTTGTTATTTTATTACCATTTGCACTGGCCAGCAATACCTAGCTGAGTATTTACTATTTAATTAGATGTGCCTGCAATCAGTACAACGTGGTAAAGGGAACAGCGAAAATTCCTAACTAGCTTGGGCATGTTGCAGCAGTTCGTTTTCACAACGAATAGTTTTAATTTAATAGAACCACACTCCTTGTATTCTCTGCCATCAACATAGTACAATTCTCTTGCCCCAAAATGTGGTTTGTGGTCACTTTGAAGCAGTAACATTCGCAGGGCCGTCGTCACAACAGACACTGTGTTGCTTTCGAGCTCCGGAGAGTTAAGAAAGTCCTCTCGGATTTTATCTGGGAAGGCGTTGTTGCCATATGTGTCTCAAGTTTTTTTCTGAATCATTTATTACTTCTGATGAATATGTTCCATGGCTTTTTGTGCGTGGGTATACGTATTTATTTAACCAAAATAAATATTTTTTGCACTGTCATTATGATTAAAAGCATTTTTGTACTAGCTGAACGGGAATGTTGTAGCTACCTACAGAGAGATGCAAACAATGAGATCAAAAAATGCGATTGCTTAGTAGCAATAGGTGCTTGTGATGCACGTATAATGTGTTGAGTGCTATTAGGATAGTGTAGGGTGAATTGGGAACCTCTACATGCCTATGACCAAATCAAGCACGCTGCGCTGATGGAGTGAGGGTGTCTTGCTGTGCTCCAAGATCTTGACGTACCCTTTGCTCGGCTGTGCTGCCGTGAGTGGCTATGTGGAGAAAAACGGCTGTGTAACAACCAAGTGCTTACGAAAAATCAACTTTCGTGTTAGAATAATTACCGGTGGTGACATGAATGTGTGTGTACTGATTTGAAAATGCACAGACAGCCAACGTCCATTATCCGTTGTCGATGGTGTGAGGGCACTGCCACCAACATAGTGTGTTGTGATTAAAGTGCGACACTGAAGCGGATGGCTTCTTGCAGCGACGTGAGTAGCAATGATGATGCAGGAGGAGAGAAAGTGTATGTGAACGATCTTCTGTGTTCTCTTAAAGCCAGAAGAAATGTATCTCATAATGCAGACTTAATAAGACTTGCGATGGGAGCATACCCAGATCAGGAGGAGGCGGCGAAAGCCTTGAGTGTCTGTTAAAATCATGTCAAAAGCGCCATCTATTGGCAGGAACATGGGTTACAGACACTGAAAAGCACAGGGCATCATAAATATACTTAAATCTATTCTTCTATTGATGGGCGAAGATGACCCAAATATACCGAAATTTTGCCGCTGTAAATATTGATGGGGCCCATATCGTCTCACAGAACCGGGAAGTAACATCGACACTAGCTTCGAATGGTACAGCGATTGAAGCTATCATGAAGAAATTGGACGAAGTACTGACAACTGTCAGAGCACCGGACAGATGTACCTGCAACGAGTATCTATTTGAAAGCAAGTGAGCCGGATGACGCACTTCCGAGCAATCAACAAAAATTTGTCAGAGAAAAAGAAAGCGGCGATGAAGAATCCCAGGTTGAAAATTGGGAATGGTCTCACAGCACAACAGAGCACCGCACCCAAATGCATTGCGAAACTATTTGTGTCATTGCCGTGCCCTAAAAGCAAGTTTCCTCTAAAACGGATGATTGAACGCATCACATAGCACCTAGGAGAAGTGCCGTTATAAGTGCATAAAACGTCTTAGTACAAAGAAGAACACGTCCTCTTTAGAAATATATGGAGATGCTAAGCATTTAAAATCGACGCTGCTAGTTGAAAACATCTGGGAAACAGGAACCCGCCTGCAATTTATCGGCAGAAATGCCCGTTTGCCAAAAGATTACGACCAGCCTGATGCAAAGTGCGAACCGAAGAGATTAAGACCAGCGCGAGAAAAGCCCGTGAAGGACACGGAACTGCAGTGCAACAGTTAAAAGACTCAGGATGGAGTCGCAACGTGGTAATATGAAGACATCTGGGAAACAGGGACCCGCCTGCAATTTATCGGGAGAAATGCCCGTTTGCCAAAAGATTACGACCAGCCTGATGCAAAATGCGAACCGAAGAGATTAAGACCAGCGCGAGGAAAACCCGTGAAGGACAAGGAAATGCAGTGCAACAGGTAAAAGCCTCATGATGGAGTCGCAACGTGGTAATATGGGAACAAGTCGTACCGCCACTCTCAATTGTTTCGGATTGGCCGGTAATTGTGAAGGGTATATGACTGATGTATGCAGACAAGCTGATTTGGTAGCCCTGCAGGAGACGTGGTTGCATCCATGGCAGATTAACTTACCTTCCTCGCTGGGAGAAGATATTTGCTCATTTTCCATTATCATTGTGTCCAATTAAATAAATGTAGGTAGGCAATTTGGAGGACTGATATTCAGTTGGCATCGATCTTTGAACCCAATTATCAAGATTAGACAGTACGATTGCGATAGAATCTTGGGCTTGAGCGTTACATTTGGTGGGACCTCTGCTCTGTTCTTAAATGTGTACTTCCCAGTTTACTCGAATGACAACATCGAAAAGTACTTAAACTGTATGGGTGTTCTTGGTAGTATCTTGGATAGTCAAGATAAACAGCAAATATGTGTTTTGGGAGACTTCAATGCCTTCCGCACACGCCCAGGATTGTTGAAATTGGAAAGCTTTTTTTCTGAATACAATTTGGCGTTTCAGGACACTCTTCTTCTCCCGCCTGATACGTACACTCATGTAAATCATAGCTCTCTATCCACCTCCTAGATTGATCATATTAATCTGTCTTCGATAATGTTAGATGCAACCGTTTCTTGTTAAACGTTGCCTGATGGGTCTGTACGGATCACTGTGTCATAGGGGTCACTCTAAATGCTGACAGAATGCAGACCCTCTGCAAGTTGATCCTCGCATGTTTGAAGCGATTGACTGGAACGTTGACAATAAAATGACAACGGATCGATTCTATGTTGAACTTGATACCCTTTTATCACATATTCCTGATAAGCTGCTGGGAATGAATGAAGATGTCGACAATGAACGACTGAAGGACCTGTATGGTTGCATGAGACAGTGCATCCTAATTGCTGGTCGACGAGTTTTTGGAATGAGGAAACCGAGCAAACACGTTGTCCCTGGGTGGAATGAGCGGGTGAAGGAATTGAATTATGTTGTAAGGGACGATATGTTTTAGTGGAATGTTGCAGGAAAGCCTCGAGGGGGTCAACTTGCAGTGGCAATGAGAATAGCCAAATCCTGTTTTTGTAGGGAACTTACGTTTCTAAGAGAAAATGAACAGCAATTACGAGCGCAGGCACTTCTCTGAAAAAAAAGTGAAGGTAAATGCAAGAATTTTGGAAAGAAATTTGAGCACTTAACCCCAAGAAAGAATCACTTCCATTCATTGTTGCAGGAGTTACGGGCATGGGTAACATTACGAGAGTCTGGGGGGAGCACTTTCGCGATGTTGCAAACTCTGTTGCCACGGATGAAAGTAGAGAGTGGGTTCAAGAAGCCATCAGCAATATTCCGGTTGTAGACGAAACGATCAGTGTTGCCGAGGTCAGGGCCATTGTAAGAGAAGTGTATAAGCATGCCTTCCACAGATTGATTACGGTGTTATCCCTCTTCCTCTCTGGCTGCATACGAGTCAAACAGTTGCCCAGAGATAATGTACATATAATTGTTATTTTGCTTCTAAAATGTAAAACGAAGGATCCGTCTGATATAAATTATTACCGCCCGTTGCTATTGCAACCTCAACTTCCAAAGGCTTGGAGCAGATCATTCTGGCAAGATTGCAAGCGTATTTGTTCACAGCGGACAGTCAGTTTGGTTTCAAGGAGGGCCATGGTACGGAAATGGCGTTTTTTGCTTTGAAACAATCAGTAGATTACTGCAGAAGTTGGGACTCTCCTGTCTTTATGCGCTTCTTAGATGCAAAGAAAGCGTTTGATAGAGTAAATCACTGGACTTTGTTCAGCAAACTAATTGAGAGAGAAGCCCCTCCTCATATCGCAGAGTTGCTTGTGTTCTGGTACAGAGAGCAGGAATTTCTTGTGCTGTGGAGAAGCTCAAAATCAGTGCCCTATCATTGTATCAATGGAATTAGATAAGGAGGTCAATTGTCACCATTGTAATATTAGGTTTACACTGATGATCTGAATTTTCTATTAGGCTGAGAGAACGTTGAATGTCAGGTTGATAGTTGCTGTGTTAATAATTTTAGCTATGCTGATGATTTTATGTTAATAGCTCCAACTCTATCTGCACTGCAGAAGCTTCTAGATATTTGCAGTAATTTTGCTCAGTCATGTGATATTGTGTATAACACCTCAAAAACTGTGTGTATGTTGGTCGGGTCAAAAGGTCCTTAGCGTTACTTCTCGACTGATGTTAAGTTAGATGGTGTCACAATGGATTTTGTAGACGAATTTCAGTATCTTAGGTATATGGTTTCTGCAGATTGCACTGATGATAAGGATGTTGCTAAGCAGACCAGGCGACAAAATGCCGTTGGTAACATGCTAATACGGAAGTTCTTCTTTTCACCGAAGGAAGCATAAATACAGTTTTTTAAATCATACTGTTACCCAATTTACTGCAATGCACTGTGAAGAGATTTCTGTCAATACAACATGAGAAAGCTGACAGTGAGCCATAATGACAACTTTCATCGACTGATGCAGGTCCCACGTTCGACATCCTCAAGCCGAGTATTTGCAGAGAACGCATCGGATCACATTCAAGTATTTTTTCGCAAAGCGGCATACAGCCTCATGACTAGAGTAATGGCTTCTAACAATATAATCCTCATTGTAATCTGCACCAGCGATGTGCTCGCTGGATCGTCAATGTTAGGACGTTGGAGAGAAATACTGTACACACTAGAAGGAAGATAATATGTGTCCGTCAGGAATAAAATTGTTATTTCTAATGAGTTTTCTAATTTGACGTTTCTGCCGTAGTAAACTGACGGATCATTCATATTTCCATTATAATAAGTTTTGTTTTAAATGTTCTTCTATGCCCTTGATGGTTTTTAATAAAGTGTATTATTATTATTTTTATTTATAGCATGGCATTATTATAGATGATGCATGCAATTGAAATTCTTTTAAAAGCTCCATGGACTAATTAATCCTCTGGTTATAAAATTTGATATTTTGTTAATATTCATATAAATGAGAGATCTAAAAAGAAAGAAATCCAAAAGGTTGGTATTAAATATGGTCGTTTCATACGGGTTCGGCGATGGCTTCTGTAAGATATGAGATAATTTCGGATTCCATGGGGGATATGGTGGGGTAGTTGAATACCATGGGGTACTCAATATTTAATTAATAACACGACGTTTGCCCGCGGGTTAGAACTACGTACCATAGAATAATATGTACGTTTACCCCGCAGATTATAAACACGTACTTTTGCCCCGCGGGTTAGATATACGTGCTCCTAAGTTACGTAAGGTTGGGTAGGAAGGTTCCAACAATATGCTCGCAACGTAGCCAGCAAATGTATCCAGGTGAACGCAACATAACGTCACGGAGCCACTACTCCGACGTATCAAACTGAACCAGGGTGTACACCATAGTATACATTTTGATTTCGTATACCTTCCTCGATGGTGTAGGTGGCTTTGGCGAGGCTGTTTACATTAAAGAAGCGATGCCAAGAAGGGATGTCGCGCGTGACATATCAGCAGAACTGTGTGTAGGGAGACGGGAAAGAGTACTAAATAGATGATTTTATACCACTACTTCAAAGCAGCTGATTACACATTCTATGGGCCGGCGATTGCTACTAGGGTGATTATTTGTGTCCGGCGACTGCGACTGTCATGAGTTTATGACGACCAGCAACTAGCATTGTGTCATCAAAGAATCTCGGCGACTCAGTCCTGTCTGAGATAATCTCGGGGACCACTGGGACATACTCTCGCGACTGGCAGCGCACTCCACCCCTTCTCAAGTCTAGGCTAGATACGCACAAGGGAGCTACGCTCGCAATCCCTCCCTACTAAACCAAATACCAGGGCAGTCGAGCTCCTAAGTTAGGTTAGGTTGGGTAGGAAGGTTCCAACAATATGCTCGAAACGTAGACAGCGAATATATCCAACTGCACTGAACATAACGGCTCGATGCCACTACTCCGCCTTATCAAACTGAACCGGTGTGTGCACCACAGTATCCATTCTGATTTTGTACCATACTGAACAATTTTGAATTTATAAGCTTTGCAGTCATTACACAAATACAGTGGAACATGGGATTTTGAGAGGGTGGTTCTAAACACAATGTCAGTCTTGTGTGTCAGGGAGGTGTCAGGCTGACACACGTGCCTGACACACAGCTTGGTACCATTATGGATTTTAATCTGCATTAACAACACTCAAATCTCTGTGTGTAATGACAAATTTCAATACCATAGCAGTGTACCGTCACTACCAGGGAGGAAATACTCGTTAACTGGAACCAGAGCATCAAATGTACGTGATTATTCTATAAAAACACATCAAAACACACTAGTTTGAATTCAATCATAGATTCCAGGATCTTCAAAGTCAACGGCAGGCTCATGGTCCGCAGATCGCACATGACCATCTCAAATATCCTTGAAGGTTCGGGGACCGATAATGTAGATCAAAAATCGCAGTCATCCAAGGACAGAACCCTGAGTAACAACACTTTTCACATTACATCTACCTGGCAGCTAAAACTGTCTGCAGAGATCCAGGCCAGCGATACAGATACCCATAGATTCTGGTGACGCGATTCGCCTTGGGGGGAGGTGAACTTGGTTCTTGTCAGGGCGTGTTGACCAAGGTCAATTTGCTCCAGGACCAGTTGAGGGAGAGGAGACAAAAAGGACCTCACGGTTGGTCGAACCGGTGTGTGGAAGTGGTATACGCTTCCACAAGCTTACAGTGAGCAGAGCAGCACCATCAGGATCACCAGGCGAGCCACTGAGAAGCGATTCGCTCTGTGCTCTTCAGGTTCCTGTCTGACCAATCTTGAAAAGTTGTGCTCACGTCGGTGAGTTGAACAAGGCGCGGAAACGATCGCGACTCGTGCGGTTTTGACCTGCAACCTTATGGATTTGAACGACGTCTGCATTGGGCTTTTTATGCGAATTTTTCTTGAGTGATGGTTATGGGGGGTAGTTGTATACCATAGGGTAGTCAATTTTAAACTATTAACAATTACGTTTGCCCAGTGGATTATAACACGTTCCATATAATAACACGTATGTTTGCTCCGCGGGTTAGAAACACGTACCTTTGTCCGCGGGTTACAATACGCGCTTCTAAGTTAGGTTAGGTAGGAAGTTTTCAACAATATGCTCGGAACGTAGCCAGCTAATATGTCCAGCTGCACGCAGCATGACGTAACACGTCGGCTAGGAGCCATTAACACTCGGTATCGAACAGCACCAGGGTGGGCACTACAGTCTACATTTTGATTTCGTACAGTACCCTCAGGTTCACACGCGCCATCCAACAATTCAAAATCGTGTCATCTCATTTTTAACACTAGCCTGTTTTTTATTTAAAAATAGGTATCATGCTAATAAGACCCATGTTGACAACCTAAAAATGACACTGGTAAAATACCGCAATGTTAACGAAGAATTATTGATGATAGCAATCCTGACGATGGGATTAAATGTGCACTAAATTTCGCGTCATCGATATTCTGTTTACAATTAATATCGGTGGAATAGGGTCCATCTAATAACACAACAGTCATTTAAAGCGTCAAAATAGTATAATATTATTTTTGGTGCGTATTAACAATTACCATCTGAAGAAATGCGCACGTATGACCAGCGTTTTGACGGAAAAGAATATTTTGCCATTCTGCGTGTGTGAACACGTTCTAGTACTATTACTACTACCACAACGCGGTGGATATTACCACAGCGCGGTGGAATTCACCATCGAAGTGCCCCGTCCATCCCCCCAGGAAGCTACACGTCGCTCCAATTTTGCGCGAGAAGACTTCCAGGGGATTAAAGAACAACTCAGTGCTCTTAATTTAATCGAACAACTCAGAAAAGGTACGGAGGACGCTTGCTGCCGTATCCTCAATGAGAGAGTTCGCGAGGCCAGAGGCCGATCTATACCCCTGAGGATAATTGATCCCGCTCAAAGGATCAGCTGCAAGAGCTTTGAATCAGCTAAATGCGCCACGACTGAGGGATAACACCGAAGAATCGGCAGAACTGCACCGCCTGGCGTGTAGGCCAGCCACTAGACTTGTCCGATCCTCTAAGCGCACGAAAGATAAAATTATTGCGGATAACGCCAAAGAGAACCCAAAGGATTTATTTCTCTACGTCAACGAGCGAAGAATTGCTAGGGACTCAGTTGGTCCGCTAATGGATGAAGATGGTGTCTTCAGAACGTCACATGAGGACATGGCCAGTGTCCTGAATAGTTTCTTCTCTTTAGTGTTCACAGTTGAGGGCCCTGGCTACGAACGAGATACTGTTTACTCTCGGGAACTCAGCCTCAATGACATTGCGTTCACAGGAGAAGAAGTTGTCAAACAACTTGAGGGACTGGACATTTACATATCGATCGGTCCCGATGGACACCACCCAACTCGAAACTCGAGAACATTTGGCGGATTCCCTAACCCACATCTTCAACTTATCGATGACGAGTAGCGAGATCCCCGAAAACTGAAAAGTTGCCAATGTTACTTCAATATTCAAGAAAGATGACCGACAACCGCCCAGCAACTATCGACCGATCAGCTTGACGTCGATCGTGTGCAAAACCATCAAGCGATTGATACGAAATCATCTCATCAATCATCTGGAAGACAACGGACTCATTCATGGCAATCAACACGGCTTCCGCCGCAAGAGGAGTTTTCTGACGAATCTGCTGGACTTCTTCAATGAGGTGATCAACGTGTTCGACCACCGCAAAGCAGTGGATGTCATCTACCTAAACTTCCAAAAAGCCGCCGACAAGGTGCCGCACAGGAGACGGTTACACAAAGTCCCTGAGCTCGGCATTGGTGGCAACATACTTCGCCGGCTGCGAGCCTGGCTAACAGGACGCAAGCAAAGAATCAGCATCGGCCGGGCTTTGTCCGAGTGGGCCCCTGTTACTTCTGGGGTGCTCCAAAGGGGCAGTGTCCTGGGTCCTATCCTCTTCCTCATCTATGTAAACGACATGGATACGAGGCTTTTGCCGACGACACAAAGCTCTGCCATGCATCATGGATGGACGGAGACAGAGTTGAGATTCAACAAAATCTCGAAAACTCGTTCAATGGTCGGAAGCGTGGCAGATGCCTTTCAATGTAGCAAAATGTACAGTTATGCACATGGGTTGTCGCAATGCCAACTTCAACCACACGATGGAAGGAAGCGATCTTGCAACTGTTGACCAGCAGAGAGATTTGGGTGTCCATACCTCGAAAGATATGAAATGGAACGCGCAGGTCGAAGAAAGTTACAAGATAGCTAACTGCAACCTTGGTTTCATCTCCCGTAACTTCCTCTTCAAAACGATGGACATTGTATTGCCGTTGTTCACGTCCCTCGTCCGTCCCCATCTTGAGCATGCAGTCTAATTCTGGTCTCCACACATGAGGGGGGACATAGCCAAACTGGAACGGATCCAGCATCGTGCAACTAAGGTCATCCCGCAACTACGCCACGACAGCTACGAGTATAGGCTTAACGAGCGTCGCCTCATCACCCCTGAGCTACAAAGGCTGAGGAGCCAGCTCATTGCAACCTTCAAATACCTGCAGGGATTCAGCATCTTGTGTCTTGTTGGCCTCTTCGACAGGGACCATCACATTTGTACTCAAAACAACAGAGCGAAACTTGTGGAAAAACGTTTCGCTAGAACTATAGCGCAACACTTTTTCACGATCAAAATCTCGCGAGTCTGGAACAAATTACCGGCTGCGGTAGTTGGCTCTAAATCCGTGAATGCGTTCAAAAATGCGCTTGACAAACACTGGGCTACGTGACTCGTTTAACCTGAGAACGACACGACTTTCCCAAGAGCTGTCGAGATTATAATTATAGGGATATAGGGAAAGACTAAGACACGGTTCTCTTAACAATTTAAGCTATTACCACTAATAAATCCATTATCAGTAACAATAATAGCACGTCGCTGGTAGTAGTAGTGGTTAATTATTACTCATAATTTCATTATTAGTAAGAATGTAATGATTGCTATTGCTGACCAACTCCAGTGACTAAAAAACTCCATATCGGAACAAAATGCTTTCTACCATTAACATTGCAAGTGCAGGCAGACTGATAATACTGCATTGCAAGAACAACCAGACTAATAATATCTCGAGAACGATCATTCTAGGAATTCACCGGGTGAAAGGTGTTACGGTGACTCTCATCCACCCATAAACCCATGCCAGGGCCACCAGTACTGGGTGTGAGCCCGTAACGGTACTCGCATTCACCCATCCCGCTGGCCTACAAGGCCGTCTGCTGTCCTAACGGGAAATGCAGATGCAGGGACTTTGGTATCCTGAAAATTGACACCGCCTATGAGGAGAGCTTGCTCAAGTCGATGTGGCGGTGAAGACTTGGAGGGATACTATGTATTTTTACTCATCGTTTTTATTATTGTTATGCGGTACGGTGACAGCATTCACCACCGCACACCATGATATACGAAAATCGAACCCGCACCAAGAGGAGAGCTCCTGCTCAACTCTGCGATACGGTTTAGATTCAACGGGTATCATCCATTGCTGAAAGTAACGAATATATTCCTACGGAGGAATCGTGCCGACACGATGGCATTTTTCTTTCAGCTTTCCTACCCTCCATGTGGGGGAGAAAAGAAAGAAGCAAAATGGGGATAGATAGCTAAAATTGCGAACTAGTGAGGGTGAAGTCAGCCGGCGACTCACCTCCACACCCCATGATATTCGAAAATCGAACCCGCACCAGGACGGGAGCTTTGCTAATTTCTACGGTACGACGTAGATTTGACAGATATCATCTATTGTTGAGGCAATGAGTATTTTCTTATGGAGAGACCTTGCCGACCCAATAGTATTTTTCTTTCACTGTTCTACCCTCCACGCAGGAGAGAAAAGAGACGAGAAAAATGGGGAAAGATAGATAACAATTACGATTCCTAGCGGGTGAAGTCTGTGGCGACTCAACGCGCTTGTTGAGAAGCCGCATCAACGGCTTGCCCCCACACCGCATGCTATGAAAAATCAAACTGCACCAGAAGGAGAGCGTTGCTCAACTCTAAGGTACGACGTAGATTCGACAAACTGGTAAGCGAGGCTTACCAATGGGTCGCAACGGCGGGTCACATCCACACCCCATGATATGCGAAAATCGAAACCGCACCTTGAAGAGAGCTGACTCAACTCTACGGTACGACGTAGATTCGACAGATATCATCCATTGTTAGGCAATGAGTATCCACCTACGGAGAGACATTGCCGACGCAATGGTATTTTATTCTTATTTTGCTACCCTCTCTGTTGGGAGATAAAAGGAAGGAGAGAAATGGGGATAAAAAAACATCCATCTGATGAATCAGTGAGTATCTGACTATGGAAGGACACTGTCGACCCGATGGTACTCTCTTTTTTTCCTCTTCTTCCCTTCGTGTCAGGAGGGAAAAAGAAACGAAATAAAAGACTTGATATTAAATTGTAATACCAGCGCCGGTTACATCTCTTGGAGATGTCCCTCTGGCATCTCACTTAAAATATATAAAGCCCTCTAGGCACCTCAGTTGAAATATATATAGTTCTAGAGATGTCCTTCTGGCATCACATCTTAAAATGATAAAATAGTGCACTTAATGCACCTGCCCCTCCGGCATCTCACCTTTAAATTGACCCATCTGTACATTTTGAATGAACTAACCGTCTTCTTTCTCTCCTGTAGTACAGATCCGTGAGTGACCCTGTTGCAGAATAGTGCAGAGAGGTACTTACCTACTAACCCATTCCTTACAGATGTCCGAGCTAATTTCAAAATTTAAAATACCGGTTATTTGCCTTTTCTGGACTTGAATCTGCGGTAACTGTTCATGCCTTTTTTGGAGCAAATCTTGTGATAATTGATCATAAATTAAAAACCTTTGTTTCCTCTGACTTGATATAACTCCAAATTTAAATACTCGTGCCATTCATGGACTGAAATTTGCAATAATACCAGTTTTTCCAAATTTAAAATACTCGTGTTTCTTTCGACTAAACTCAGGAGTTGCCACGAGCAACTGTTTTTCAGGAGATGTCACTCTGACGTCTCACCTTGAAGTGCGTCAGCCTTCAAGAACCTGCAATAATGGTAATTTTTCCAAATTTTTACAACTCGTGCTGCCTTTGCTTGGCAGCACGCACCGGTTACCTAGTGAAATAATATTTGTTAGATGTCCCTCTGGCATTTCCCCTAAAATATGGAATATTCTTGGAGATGTCCCTCTGGTATCCCACGTGAAGCATATTGAATCTACATATATAGCACCCAGTGCAAACTAGTCCATGGAGATGCCCCTCAGACATCTCACCTTGAATTTTATTCCCTCGTACAATGTGGTTAACTAACCGCCTTCGCTAACTAACCGCCTTCGCTTCTTGTTCGCCCCGTTCCTGAACAAGTCAACCTGACTCTTGACCTTTTCTTCTCCGGGGCTGAAATGCCCCGGGTAGTAGTGGGGTGGTTGTAGTAGGTAGTGCGGACAGTAGTGGTAGTGTGGTCCTTCTCCTTTCTGTTCCTACAACCTTTTTTTTCTGTACGTGTGCGTGAATTTCTAAAGCCTCGTTGACTATTCCCCACTCTTCTTTCACTTATTTCAAAAGAAACACTCGACATGAGCAATCATGCTCGTTTGTTTTCCTTACTCTTATATAATCTAATCAAATCTAACCTAATCTAATCTACTAAGCGACAACTCTCCGAGCTGGTCAACTTCGATAGAACAGGTGATTGTTGGTATACAATAGTTTGGCTTGATAACAGTATATAAATTTTACTCATTTACGTGATCATTAAAGTAATTGGATCAGCGGTCTCATTCTGCTGTTGAACGTGAACGCGTCTGCGTGGTAAACTGACTGAATTCTTCTAGGTCGAGAAAATTAGGCTGCTTGGGATATTTTCAATATTTTTTTCCTACAGTTTTTTCTAAATAAGTATTAACAGATTGTTTAACACTAACACTAACCTGGCAAAACGCAGGGGTTGAAATTTCAAAGTCTAGGGCACCTTTAAAGACCACTCTGACTTACTATACTGTATTTACAATAATTGCTGTCCTATCAAACGAAAACTTTTTCACATAAAACTGAGCAGAAACCATGAATATCATCTGCTATTCCATCAGATACAATGAATTGAGAAGTATATCATATATTGTAGTGTAAAATAAAATCCTCAAACATCTTCAAAACTTTTTAAAATTGTGTTACAAATCAAATAAGATTATATAAACAATAATATTTGAAAGATAAATTGGAAAACATCAGAGATAACACAAAAACAAGTTATAACTCTGACCTGTCGGTCCATTACATTACCTGCAAGGTGATTACTCTGATTCGTTCTTTCTTAGAGCTATAACACCACAAAATACTGTCTCCCACTAGAAGCTCGATTTATTTTCCACAAATTCAACCCAATATCCATTAAGGAATTGACGCTTGGCCTGCAAGCAATTTTTTTAACATATAAAGGGGCTATAATGCAAAAGAAAGCATGCAAAACTATAAATAACCTTTTTTATACAGGATACACTTGTATGCATTTCAAAACTGTGAATATTCTTAAAATTGAGGATCTACATAGCTTCCAAATACTAGTCTATCTGTATAAAACTATTAATCTTGACCATGATAGTCATCACCTCGGACATTTAAAGCACCAGTTGATGTACACTCGCATTCAACAAGAAATCGAGAGACATACAACTAACAAGGTTTAATAAAGATAAATCTCAATTCATCATTATATATAAGGTGTAAATTTGTGAAACTGCATTCTGAATTCAATCAAATCTTCAACTTTATTATTTACATTTATATTAAAAACTTAAGCAGCAGGTTGTCCCACATTATTCTTACAGTTAGCTATATCTATTTCATTTCATATTACCTATATATCATATTATATATGCTTTATTTTTTTTCAGCAGAATAGTCGTTTTCGATTTCATTTTTTAGATATTCTACTATATATTAGGTCGCTGTTACCATAGGTTCAGGTCTTCTTAGGTTGTCATTGAAGTATTTTGTTTTTCCGGGTCTACATCCCGTTTCTTTGTATCAAATTTGTGAATAATCTCATTGAACAAGTAATTAGGATATATTGTGCTTGATTGACGTTCAGTTGTAACATAAAACTTGTGAGCAGATGTTGTAATAAAGTGTTTCAAGGGTTTCAAATTGAAAACGCAACACCGTAAAGTTCACCGGTGTCACCCCGAACAGGCTTGTTTTTGTGACTCCAAAATTACAGGTTCATCTACGCTTATATGCGAATGAACTCGAAAAGCCGAAATTGTGACAAGATCGATAAATATTTTTTCTCATGTATGAACGAATGTCAAAATTATTTTTGTGCCCAGAACTACTCACCATGACCATTTCAATCAAGTCCTCGTCAATCTACACCACCAGTCAGATACAAATCCAAATCAGTCTTTTCCATCAATTAATAATAGTTGCAAAATTGTGGATCGTCGTTCCGAAGTAAATCAAATTATCAACGCATCACAATAATTAAAATATATCCTCAAACGACATCTAGTGGATCATTTACACACTATAATTTCTGACTGGTTGGGTTAGCATTCACACACTTAATAAATATTAGAATATGACCTGGCTCTTCAATGCAGGATTTTATAGATATGTCTAGTGTTAAGTAAGGCTTGAGAGAAACTTGGCTGCCCTTATAGCATTCTGCCTCTCCAGGCTCACTTTATGTTTGTATAAATTCTATGTACAGTGAATGAGTATCTTGTGTCAACAGTTGGGATGATGCAATTGAATAGGGTTGCGAATTCGATATCACTGCATGCTTATAAATGATTTCAATGACTTCAAGTATGCCGTAACATATTCCTCAATGGCAACCACATGCACACAACATAACGTAACACGCCGGCGTGAAGTCACTACTCCGTAGTATACATCTGACCAAGGGTGTAAACAATAGCTCGGGTATATCTTTTATATGAAAAAACAAAACAAATTCCGGTATGCATGCAGAGTCCGGCACCTGACCATTATAATGCTGGGACCTCGTTTGTTTGAGAGATTATTGTTTTCCATTTACAACCATTTCCACACACGACTATCAATTGCACGCTCTCTCGCTACCTCCACACTTATGTGTGTCATTTATAATGCCGGTTTCACGTCATCCATCCACCCAAACTTTGACCTACCTCTATGCCTACGTCCACTTAACTCCGCTTTCATCACCCTCTTCACCAATCTCCCATCATAAATCCTCACCATGTGCTCGACCCATCTCAGAACACGTGAATCTGCTCTGTCCTCTGACTTCCTAACCATCCCCGTTCTAATTAAAAAAACGTTGGTATTGGTCATATCTCTCAGCGTCACACCAGCCAAGCTCTTCAAACATTTCATGACGAAAATAATCAAAATCATTTTCTCCTTTGCTCTCGCCTCAAGAGTCGCAGGACCGTAAAGCAAAGTTGGAACAATTACCTCTTCTTGCAGCCCTCTCTTTGCTTCCACACCTATTGTCCTACAGCTTTTTGCACTCTTCAGTGCACCCAACTCTCTACACCCTTCCCTCACTCGCGATTTCACCTTAATTTCCACTAGTTCAGTCTTTTCCACACGAGAGCCCAGGTACCTGAAACACTGACCTTCTTCCAACATCTCTCCATTTAGGAGGACACTAATTCTGCTCGCACCGACATTACTCGAACATCTCACTACTTTTTTTTAACCATGTCAACTCACAATTTCCTCCTCTCACACTCAACACCAAACTCCGACACTAGCCTACACAACATTTTCTCCGAATCGGCCACGAGTTCCGCATCATCCGCAAACAGTAACTGACTCAACTGCCAACTCCGCCCATTACCTCCCAACAGCTCTGAACCTTGAAGTAATACAGTAGCATATAGAATCGTTCAATCACCGCGATTGGTTTTATAAATTCATCAAAACTTACAGCAACATGAAATTCCTAAAAATCCTTACAAAAAATTTAAAATGAGTTTTTTCTAAGTTGCGAAGTTTCACCTTGCCATTCTGGGTCGAGGCAAATTTCAGCGCCTTGTTCCGAGATTAGTTTTAGTTAATGTAACGATATGATAAAATACATTTATTGACTAGATGTCTCGTTGTATTCAGCTGTTTTACATAGTTTTCTTCACATATTTTAATCCACATTAAATTAAGGGTACAATATTACCGTCCAAGGTACACTCAAGATTCAATAGCTCTAGAGAACAAATGCGTGCGTCCTGTTCCCGCGACGGCTGAGAACACATAAGAAACAAGTGTTTTTGGATATGTTCAATGACACTCTCGTGCATATGGTCCGGATGTGTCCACGTTTTGCTATCTCTATAGGTGTTTCATTTAATCCTGAGGTATATTACAAAAAAATGCTTGCAGATAACCGATACAAAATGGAATGCACGGCTTGATTCAGACATCAGACAAGACGCATGGCAATTGCGTTTGGACTTACTTACAGGTGCGAGGCTTATAATAATTCTATTTAAGAGTGAAACACTGCAAACTTACGCTGAACCGACTGAGACAGGAAGTGCAGTAACCGCATCAGTGATTACAAAACGAACAATCGCACTACTCCACCAACATCTACAAGTCATATA
>SDVV010007157.1:771-17956 GCA_016164225.1 Gammarus roeselii
TATATATGGAATTTTTGGCACAATTTTCGGACATTTCGTATAAGATGGATCATTAAGATGAATCGTGTTATTCAAATTGTGCACTATTCAAAAACCAGACAGTGAAGCAGAGCAAATTGAGACACTTAAACGCTCTAAAGCAATACTGTAAAAGATTGCCACATATTCTGGTTGACATATACAAATAATAGAAAAAAACTCTGCGTAACGTTCTGATTAACTTCACACAACTTATTCACTCTGCGATGATGCGATCCACCGAGCACCTCGAGGTCTCGCAAGAGAACCGTTTATGACGAAAAGGCGGCGTGACTCATGCACTGTGACATGGTATAATATGTGACAATTACGACTGCTATTCATATCCCGTTTGAAGCTCATATTAGAATTTGTGTTATTCTCCAGGAGTCAAATTAAAAAGTATTATCAGGATCCCAGTAGATTCATTACCCCAAGAAGTCCTCATTATGAATTCATCTTATGTGTTTATGGGTTCATCACCCCAGCAGCTGCACTGCCACAATAAACCCATGCACAATGTTCCCTCATAACACCATATGATTCACTACCTCATAAGCTGTAATCTCTCATAGGCCAATACATCGATGAGCCAATCACTTTGAACTGTTCAAAAAAATTCTAATCACAGATTCCAGATTTTTGAAGATAAACGCTGACGATTATTTATAATATCCATTCGTCCGCGGATATCAACTAACTACGCTCTGTACATAGACAATGCAGAACGCAGATATAATACATGATCTGACAAGATGCGTATCAAATGTCCTGTCGTCTCTGGCCAACTTGTCTTCCTGACATGGAATTTAATATCACAGAGGCGACAATAACCATGGACACACGAGCTGTTGCCTCAACCTTTGGTACAATGAAAGGCGGAGGGACTGTGAGCTGGTCTGTAGAGATTAAAGGCCAGCGCCGAATTTCTTGCACAAGGTGTAGTACATCTTTGAATAACATGTGTTTTCTTGCATATCCAGAGGGGAGCCCAGCGTTCGCGCTAAAATTATTCTCGCACACGCGCACAATCGCCACTTCACTTCACCTCACTGTCATGGCAGGACACTGTCATAACCGTTAAAAATCTTTCATCCCACGTGCTTTCTACCTAACGATGATTCAGCCCACACGCATTTTCAACCACTTCAAAATCTGCCACTGTCATATCTGCCACTGTCATTACACCGAAACAGGCGTACCAACCTAACAGTTATCACTTAAATGAAACTTCAATAAAAAACACTAAAAAACGGCATTACGTACCCTACAAAAATACGTATGTTTGCCCCGCGGGTTAGAAATACGTACCTTTGCCCGGCGGGTTAGAAACACGTACCCTAGGTTAGGTTAGGTTGGGCAGGAAAAGTTTCATTCAAGTGATAACCGGTAAAATGGTACGTCTGGTGGCTGATTCTGACGTGGGCTGAAACAGATTTTAGCCAGAATGTCACTGGCAGATATGACAGTGGCTGGTGTGACTGAGGAGCGCTATGAATGTTCGCTGTTAAAAAATATTACCGTAGGTAGGTAGTCGGAACAACTAGGGGCTGATAAGACAGTTGGCGGAGATGATAGGGGTTGATCTGACGTTAGCTATAAAAGAATTTAGCGGCAGGGATAGCGACCCATCCAGAGTTGATTCTGGTTGATTGCGTAGAAGAAAAATATAGATCTAAGGCAAAGACAAATGATTGGTAACCGGAATGCCCGAATCGGATTGTGTTTCATCTAATTTGAAAATTTGAAACGACTACTTTTACGATTAACTATTCATATTTCATCAATATAATCAAGACAACAGACAATAGCTTGCACTGTTATTGACAGTGTGATATTCACTTAGAAAATCATTATCGAGTTAGAGGTTAGATGACTTCAATCGTGATGCTGCCATAGGAACGTCATTGCATTCAGAATGATATTTGGTTACAATATTATCCGATTTTGTAAAATCATTTAGCTCTCAGATGAAGAATACATAGGCTTGTTTGCTCTGCAGAGCATAATGGTACAGGAATGGGGAAATTGATAGGTACCCATGATCAGTGTTTATCTATTATGTGTAGGCATAGTGATTAACTCGCCCACGGAGGGATCACATGGTCAATGAATGCCTGTAAATTGATATTCACTTCCCAACTGCCAATAGTTTTTTGTCAGTGGCGAGGGTCATGCTGAGAAAGACTTTGGATATAACGTAGTAGATGCAAACTCAGAGATACTGTGATAGAGGTAGAGTGATGAAGGTACAGTGATAGAGGTACAGTGATATCGTTACAGTGATAGAGTTGCAGTGATAAAGGTACAGTGATAGAGGCACAGTGATAGAGGTACAGTGATATAGGTACAGTGATAGAGGTACAGTGATAGAGGTACAGTGACAGAGGTACAGTGATTGATGCACTGTAATAAAGTTGCAGTAATTGAGGTACAGTGATAGAGGTACGATGATAGAGGTACAGTGATTTAAAGTCGTCGGTTTAAGACGTCGTAAACTGTTTCCACAATAGTTTTTATGTATACAGTTTGTGCCACAACCCGTCAAGGTCGAGATGTTCAGAAGTGTTTGCAAGTGTATGAATACAACGACAGGCCTTTTGGCCCAAAACTTGATTGCCTTTTGATACCAAGATGAGATGTTCTGAACTAGAACGTCTACGAGCGCTTCATGTGCCATTTCTGTTCAATAAAACAACAAGACAAGGACGGCTTAGCAATTTAACGTCGATTCACGTAGAGTTGATCGAGACGTGATATAAACGTTTCGATTGTATTGCTGTTTACAACCTTCACTGAAAGTTTGTTATAATGTTCGACAACTCTATTGGTGAAGAAATTGCGCGTGATGTGCAGTGAGAAACGCTTACCAACGATTTTGTCGCCATTTTTCCTTGTCACTCCGCTCTCATCTAGAGTGAAAAGGCTCGCTAAAAGTCGCCTGTCCAATCGTTCTCAAAATTACAGTCTCTGTTTATTCCGTAAATATTTCATCCATCAAATATCGGCCAGACACTTGAGCTTTGATTACTAAAAACAATTTGGGGGCAGATTATTCCACTCGTTTTCGTTCATATTTATATTTCATTAAACTTCTTCAACAAATATAAGTCGTTTGGGTGCATCTAACAAGGCACTCTGAAATATCTCATTTTCAGAGTAAGCAAATGTTTTTCACTGCATAACAAACCAGTTGAAGTGGGAAATGCCATATCTGCGGATGGTTTATAAATTTATCTAACAATTTTTTTTAAGATAAATCAGATTTTCCTTGTACATATGTTGGCGCCGATTTACAAAACCTCGTCTAGGATGTAATAAAATACTGACAGGTGTTAGTAATACTTGGAACCACTGTCATCAATAGTTTTATTGTTTGTTGTTATAAATATTCATTAAAAGTCAGTGAAATTATTGCTCAAATGATCAAATGACAGCTAGTGCACTATAAACTATGTTTGGTGTCCAGGGGTCAATGCAAGGAAGGAATTAGTGAGAAGATTGTACATGTAACAGTGGAATTGCTGTTTTCTGAATTGTTGTCCGATGTTGCACCGAAGCTCTACGATGAGTTTGGCTTTATAATCCGATCAGGTACTATTCATCATACTATGGAGAAAAGTCAGATGTCGGGCCCATATCATTTGAACCTGGTATTTTTTCCTCGTGATTGGGATGTGATCCGGCAATAAAGCAATTCACTCTGATTATAGGCATTCCATTATTCGTTTATTCAGAAACGAATAATAAACTCCGGAAGGTCGAGAAGTTGAATTGCCCCGTGAAGTTGGAGCTCTGCTTTGGCTCTTCATTCGAAGCTGTAGAGAGATGGCTGTGAAGAGGGAGCTTTGGGAGGCGTCGAGGAGAGTCAACCATCACGAATACGATGACGCAAAGGCGAATGAGTCGTTTAGGTTATACGGGTGAGTAAATTTTCGGACACCATCATTTTCCAGTCTCAATTTAACATCGTCCGTTTGGACGATTTTTTGGGCAACTTTAACAGAGTAACGCCTTCATTCGTTGATATCACGAACAAACGGGCTTCTCGATTGCCATCGGTACAATTTTAATACTCACGATGTTATTCACAGAGCCGCTTGGCACGTAATATATGTATTAGTGCTCACCATAGCGTCACTCACTGGTAGTTGACAGAGGTTCAACCTGTTCGTTGTATAATCTGTCAAAGTTTTTAATCGGTTATTGTTGTTAAGCAACCCCCGTGCGTGCTTTTGTCTATACATGATAGTAATATACGAGGAATGTAAAGAATATACTGATAGCATTTAACACTTTTAATGTAGAGTCGCACAGGAGAAGCTCAACTAGGTTCTTTCACATTTGTTCAAGTCTAGTCTATTTAATGGGGACTTGGAGGTGCTCTTGAGACACCTGGTATTCCTTAATCAATCGGTAAAACGTGGTTGAGTGAAAATTAAGGTAGAGTCTCAACACACAATTATAGTACAGCAGAGTCTCGAAGCACAATACAGTACTGTCCTACGGGAGGCACCTGACACAAGGAGTCTAGCTGGAGGGACGTGACTGTCTCCTTTCACTCTGATCTAGTCTGAGTGGGTACGCTTTGATGCTTGCGTATATACTACGCATGGGCAGTGGTGCGCGGTGAACGTCCGGGGACACTGGGAAAGCAGGCCTTGGTGACGGGGCCACGGGGAAATGACCGGGCTCTAAGTGGGCCAAAAAGGTAGTAAGTTGACTAAGTTAATACCAATGGTGTCTGTACTGATGCGAGGAGAAGTGTTCACGGGAACATAAGTTTAGACTTTGATTACCCATGATTACCCAAATCTAATCGCGACTCTAGGCTATCTGCACGTTCTAGAAAGCAAGTAAGCAAGTAAGGAGCGTCTTAACGCATAGTAGGTGTCTGCAGCTAGCGGAGGCGAACATCTGGTGTTGTTCGGACTATAGTTAATGAGGCTGGCTCACAGCGAGATATTACATTAATTCCTAAAGCAAGGTGGTTACAAGTATAGCTGCTAAAGTAACTATTTATGTTAATTATGTTAGTATAGATCTTAACTATTTATGTCGTATTAGCCTATTCTTTTAACACTGCTCTCCCCTACGCGAGAAGCGTAACCGGAGGGTGCGCTTCTGTACGCTCGACCACTTCAAAGGGGTCTTGGATAGTTCGGCTTCGAGTCTTGTGTGCACAGTCTTCTGACGTCGGCCGGCCAGAGAAAACGGAAGGTGATTTCTGACGCTGTCAAGGTCAGAGGTGGGCGTTCCCAGGGAGTGGTGCGGTCGCCAGCTGTTTTCTTTTTGGGACTGGAGGCAGCAGCATTGGTCTCGAGGGCGGTTGGCGAGGATGCCAAGGGCGTCGAGTTCTCATGGTTTAGGGAAACAACGAGAGAAGTGCATACAATTGTTAGTAGATGAACAGGCTAGAATTAAAATAACTAATGGCTAGTCATCCTAGCGCGTTCCGTCCGTTAAGGTAATCATTAAGTGAATTATTTACTTTATTTTTATTTTACGTTAATCAGAGTAGTTTACTTTACATGTGAAAGTTCATTGACTCGTTAAAGCAAGATTGAATACTAGTATGGCAATTCTCAATAAAGTTCAAACAAGTACCATGGCATTATGCAAACTAGAGAGAGGCATTAACTTCAATCGTATCTAGACAATGGTGGGTACAAGGTTGGGGTCACAGCTGTAGGGAGCATCATAAGATCAGTATTAGTGCCGGCATTCAGGAATGAAAGATGATTAGGAGAGTTCTGAATATCAGGGTATCCTTTCTCTGTTGTCAGCTTGGGCAGCTTTAATATCCTACGTTGAAGGTTGTGTTTTCTATCTCGAATAGAGTTTCTAACAGAGCGCAAGTGTTCGCTAAGTCTTAGTTCGTTTTTGGTAGATCTTAAGCTATTACGTAGTCCTTGAAATCTGTTTCGGAGGAAGCGTTCTTCTGAAGGCTCACGATGGTTCTTCTTGTGCCTAATCCATTTTATTATAAAGAAAGCTATGAAAAGGAATTTATTATGACGAATCTAGTCAGCACTGTTTGAGCATATATTGAGTACGAAGCTACTTGTTCCAGATTCAAATTATAGTAGGGAAAGTCGATAGTAAATTTGTTTTTATTAGTTACTCCTTTGATGAGTTCACGTAGACTTTCGTGTATGGCACTGCTAGTATTTACGTCTACTATAGGTAAGAACGTTGAATCTAAAACGTATGTCTTATTTGGGATAAGTTCAGAGATTCAATAGTTAAGGTTTGTTTCGCTGGCCATAAGACTTTCGCTGTCTTTATGTCGCAAGCTAAGGGAAACTTATGGAGACCTACTAAAGTAACTCTGGTATGGCGGTCTGGGCACTCTGAAAGTAGTTTAGTGGGCTCGGAGAAGTAGACTAATCGATGATGGTCAGTTTCAATTCCAACAGTGTCAGATGATGTTCCTATCTTCTTATAATTACATATCTGGAGCATTGCAGAAGTATTTTGTTTGAACGCTTCCCACTCGCATGTCGAGTGTAGATCGTTATAGATGGGTTCGACGATTAACAATAAGTGACTGTCTGCCGATATGGAATACATATTGATTTTGTCGGAAATGATATAAGATTGATTGGAACGTAATAGTACGTTCCTTAACTCCGGGATGACCAATGACGCATTGTCAATCGTAAGTGGGTGTGCTATTAGCGTGTATACGTCATAAGTTTCTTTTGAGGCTAAGGTATCACCATAAGGTATTTGTGGTGACCCACTCGTTGTATCTGCAATATTTTGACTATCTCAGCGAGTTGATAGCGGTGGATTTCGACAGGGAATTCTAAAGAGGGGAAGGTTAGAAGGCCTTCAGCGACTATCCGTTCTGAGGAAGGTAAGTCTAATAATTCGGGGTTAAGTATACCCTCCTGGAGTAGCATAATGGTTACTTCACCAGCCTTAAAGGTGTTCCTTATGTCGGTTGTGCTATCTCCGAGTTGTTCGAGGTTCCATAGGAGCGCGGAATGCAGGTCGGCGATGGCTTGCGCTTCGACTAATTTATCGAGTATTATTTTAACCCGGTCGAAAGAATCGGAAACATTTTTACTAAGCATGTCTATTCGCTCATTAGTTACTTTCAGCAACTTGTTTTGCTTCTGGACGTTACTATTTAGAATAGCAATGTTATCGTCGTCCTTATTGCCGATATCAAAGATTTTTGATAGTAACAGACTACCTAAAAATCCTATACCTAGGCCAAGTACAAGGGGGCTCTTAGCTTCATTTTTATTTTGGCGTACTGGTCTAGCTTGAGACAAGTAATCAAGGAGAACGAGAGATGTATTAATGTTAGTTACATTTACATTAGTTATAGACTCTTCGAAGTGAGTGTCATTAAAAGTAAGGTTAGTAGCAAGGGTATTTAAATTAGTAGTTATTCTAGTGTATCTACTTAATCCAGCTTGTTTCAAACTGTTCCATGTGACGGTGGCTTGTGCCTTAAATAGTCGGTAAGTTTCCCATAATTCTGATCCGCGGCCAGAGCAGACCAGGAGATCAGTTATATAGTTAATTTGTGTTAGGTAGTCGGTTTTTAGCTGGAGAACCAGAAACGCATATCTATTGATTTGGTTAGTTGTGGCTCCTTTCAGTGCTAATTTGGATAATACCTTGGCCACTTGTGTAGCCACGTTCATGTCAGATATGAAACGGGTACAAGTGTGATTGATTACATCTAGATTAATACGGGACAGGAGAAACGCACCAGGAGTCCTTGCTTGGTCCGTCCATTGGGTCACGGAAGCTGGGGGCGGTTCGTCCCATTCTGTGTTGCGTAGGCTGTCGTCCCATCGCAGTGGGGTTGAGTGTACAGCTAGTACAAGAGCCACCAGTGTAGCTGCTGTCAGACCCATAATGACGGGTGACCTGTAACAGTACATTGTCGTTAGGGCAACTATAGAATAACAGCTTAGGGTTAGTATCTAACTTCTATAATTCGCATGTTAGTAGAACAGTTTATATTCTCGTCAAGTAAGTTGCGAGCCGTTCGATTTTATTTCTAATTGAACAATAGTAAACACAAGTGTTAGTACAGAGCTAGGTTACACAATCTACTAATTACATTCATAACATCTTATTAATTCAGAGTTGAGTGTCAAGTTTGTTGACTGGACTGGGCGGCGTTGACTGGACTCTCGGCCGGCTAACATGGTGGCAGGGCAGTTGACCTTGGCCTGTAGTACCGCTAGTGGTGACGGGCTTCTCTGTGAGGCTGCACTCGCAGAGGCGGTGGAGCCGGTTTGTCCTGTAGTCGTCCATGCGTTGATGCAGGTACCGTTGCAAGGTCGTCGGCAGTGCTGAGCACTGGGAGAGAGTGCGGCAACGTCTCTGTGGCTTGCGCGTTCCTTCTAATCACAATGTAGTCGGGGTGTACTATGAAAGTTTTTTCAGAAGCAACTTCTAGCAGTTCCCACGCGTTTCCTTTTGGCTGCTTTGCTATAAACGGTCCGCTAATAGGCAAGTCCAGCTTTTGTTTAGGGTGAGGACAGTGTTTGTCTGTTTTAGCGTAGACTCTTTGACCAATTTCAATGCTTTTCTCCTTTCGGTTGATGTTGGTATATTCAGTATAAGCACTTTGAGCTTCTAGAAGCTTCTTGTGACAGTGCTGACGAATGTCGGCTATACGGCTCATGTGTTGTTGGAATTCGTCTTCCGAATAAGATAGCTTAGGAGGAGTAAGAGTTATAGAGGACGAGTCAAATCCGAATAAAGCGTAGAAGGGGGATTCGTGGATGCTCGAATTAAATGTGTTATTGATGGTGAGTTGTATCACGGGTACTAGTTTGTCCCAATCGTGCAGGGCTAGTTGGGTAGTGTAGATTCTGAGTAGTTTGTTTACCTCGCGATTAATTCGCTCGGCTAGACCTTGTGAAGCCGCATGATACGGGGCAATTTGGACTTTCTTAGTGTTGTAATGTTGGAGGAAGTTGGACATCTTTTCAGATGTATATTCGGGAGCATTATCAGTAATGAGTACGTTACTGGATCCGAAGTTCGAAATGACTTGGCGCAACGCGTTGATTATAGAGTCAGTATCTTTATGTTTTAGTGGGAAAAGGATTGTGTATCTAGTGGTGTAATCTCTAAATGTTAGTATATATTGGTTTCCATCTTCAGTAACACGGAGGGGACATAGAATATCTGAAGATATGGTGTGGAACGGTCTTATTGGAATCGGGTATTTTTTTATGGGGACTGCTTTTGGCGTTTTTTTGGCTAGAATACATAATTCGCAGTTGTCACAAAGAGTTGTGATCAGGGCACGCTCCTGCTCGTGATAGAAGTTTCGTACAAACAGCTTGAGGGTCCGTTCCGGACCTTGATGTCCCGCCGTTGTGTCGACGTGCATTAGTTTAACGGCCTGAGGCATAATTTCAGTGGGAATGTAAGGTACCAGGAACTCGTTTTTTATGCTTCCTCGGGTTAATTCTCGTACAATGTAGATTGTTCCATTAATTATTCGAGTTTTTAGTAAGATCTTAGTGGGAATAGACAATTTGCGGGTTGCATTTTCTGTATCAGATAAACTATTTTTTAGCTAGTTAAATAGTTCACGACAGGAAGGATCCTTGCGGTGGGCCGTTCGTAGTTCTTATTCTGTCCAGGGCACTTTTTCGGGAATGTGTTCTTGCAGTGCGGTCTTGCAGCTTTCGTTTCTTGCGTTGAGGTCGTCTCGGAACTGAGTATTTCTAGTAAGTCCTCCTTAACGCTTGGATTGTTACAGTTAACTCCTCGGCTGTCAATGGCCTGGGGCTTTTTTCTGTTGCGATACTTTGTTCGTCATCGTCTTCATAATTAGTTATTCCTTGATCAACATCAGGATCATTGTAGCATTCATGAGCTGGATGTGCGAAGCACACGGCATCTGTCATAAGGTATTCTGCACTACTTAATTTGGTGCCTCCTTTGAGAGTTACAGGGCTGTCACCCACGTTTAGTATGTGAATTTTCAGTTGCTTGTCTTGAACTCTAGTGAGTACACCAGCTATGGCTACAGTATGAGTGATCTGATTTTGATGAATCAGTACATCACTTCCGTTCTTGATTTGCTTGTTCACTTCCACGGTGGCTAGCATCACTGTGTTCTTAGGTATCGTCAGTGATTGACGAAGATGAACGTTGAATTGCTTCTTAGGATTAGAGATCCTTTTCGGCTCTTCCTGCATCGGTTTTGTAACCGGTATATTATTCACTTCGGAGGCGAGTTGTTTCTGAGGATAACTTGTTCCTCCCAGCTCTTGCTGCATCGGTTTTATGACCGGAATAATATTCACTTCAGTGGTGAACTGATTCTGCTTGTCTTTTTTCTTCTCTGGAATGTGCACAGCTCTGTGTCCAGCACTGTGGCTTACATCACCTTTTATTACAGTGTTCATAATGCTTAATCTGAGTTCACTGGGTGAGTTGGTTTCGCTATTTTTATTAGTGCCGAGAGAAAACCGTACTTTCTTTTGTAAGAAGTCGATGACAGCGTAATTGAGAATGTTCATGCCTATCAGGAGGTCATGAGTTATTATTTCATTCTTTTTAAACACTAAGACCTGGGTGTTGAAGCACCCAGCTGGTGTTTTCACCTGAGCTATCGTTCGGCCCAAGATGTTTATGGCTCGCCCGTTGGCGTCTAGTACTTGACCCTCGTAGGGTTTTAATACTGTCGTTGTTTCATTAAGTATAGCGTCAGATATGAGAGTCGTTGTTGCTCCAGTATCTATGTAAGCTTTTAATTTCAATTTCTTACTTCCAAGTTCTACGATTAGATATGGAACATTAATGTTCTGCATATTTCCATCTCGTATATTGGGTGTACCTAGTCAGTATTGCTGACTGGTTTCTTCATTGAGTTCTTCTTCGGCTTCGTAGCCATCGGTATTATCCCTATTATTTTGGTATTCGTTTGTTTCGTCGTCGTCTGCGGGCTCGTTCGCATGTGTCATACGAACGTTTGTCTTGTGGGCTGAGGGTTGCTGGCCTCGAGCATTATTCACGTAACATTCATTTGTATTATGCAAGTCTTTTAGCTTGCACTTATGGCAATAATTGCCATTTGCTTGTGCTATACGGGCTCTACAGGTCTTTGCTGTATGCCCGAATTTGGTACAGTAGGAACATGATTGGCAGTCTTTCTGAACATGTCCCGGCTTTTTGCAATTAAATCAAGCTTGGTTTGTCCGTTTATTCTCGACGGAGTTTACATTATTAGAAGGGGACTCCGAAGGGAATCTGCGAGGTGCGCTTTGTTGCTGAGTCGTCTGGTTTTGTTTTATCTGCCAGATAACTTCATTATCCCTAGTTTTTTTTTTATTGGGATCGGTAAGTAATTTATGTTTTTCGACAGCTTTCACTGTTTCAGCCATAAAGCGAGTAGATGAAAGCAGGGGGCCATAATCGGCCAACTTGTCATAGACTTTATGATTGATTTGAGACGCGACAAAAACATGCATGAGAATGTTTTGCACAACATCTATTAATTGATGTTGTGCAGGCGGAAGAGGGATAGCACCTACGTTTGTTGGGGCGCTAGTACCAGCTGTAGCACTAGCAGCGGTTGCGTTTGTACCGGGAGTTGAGGCAGTCTGTGAAAGTGGTTTAGTTACCTTTGAAAGTTCGCTAAACTGTTTTTTTGTTAGCGCTTCATTTTTTTAAATAAGCTTCTGCAACAGCACGTGAGGCGTTTTCTAGAGCCGTCATGCCACAGAACATCGAATCTGTTGTGAGTTTTGTGCTCACCAGCGCGTGGGCGGCATGTCGAAATTCTGTCACTTTGAAACTAGGATACATCAAGAGGAAGTCCTGCTTCAGCTCTTCGAATGTCATTACTTTGCCTGCATAGCAGGTCAATAGCCTAATCGCGTCGCCCTTCTTCTTATCAATCAAAGAGAAGAAGATTTGGATCTTCTTCTCATCTGCTGTAACTCCATTCTGGAGGAAATGGTTCTCGACTGTCCTGAGAAATGTTCGGGCATCCAACTCCGGTTTAAAAGGTGGATCACCGAGCTTTGGATTGCCGCTAAATTTTGGCAGGTCCTGGAGGATAGTCAGGTTTAGCGCCATTCTGACTTCTAATTTAAACTATCTAGCACGCGTATGGTTAGAATAGCTTTCCCACGCTTATAGTCACACTGAGCTGTTCAATGCTTATATACGTTTCACTTGTGTCACTCACTGCGTATGTTGCTTTTTCTCACACGAACACACGATACAGGCTAACAAAGTTATCACATAGAAATGTGTCGTAGTTTGTTCGGAAATAACGTTAGTGATAGTCTACTACAAATAAACACACAAAAGTTTATAGTATAGACGGACTTCTGCTAGTACGGCAGGCATCTGATTCCTTTGATCACGGCAATCAGGCTTCTACATAGGTAGGCATATAAGTATTACTTGTGTCAGTATATTCAATTGATTTTGGCGTGTCGTCTGGTTGATCCCGTTGACGTCTCGCCCGAAGAGTTGGAGAGTTGTCGCTCAGCGCGTGTAGTCATCCGCTGGCTGGTATCTTCTTTGAGTTGCTCTGCTCTGCTGTAGGTAGCTGTACTCGCGACGGCGTATCGGTTCGCGGGTAGCCGATTTTAATTGAGTGTGATTTTATAGTTTATTATTGAGACTTTTCATTTGAGTATTTGATTGATTTAGCAATCCTGTCTACAGCGCCAGTGTTGTTAAGCAACCCCCGTGCGTCATTTGTCTATACAGGACAGTAATATACGAGGAATGTAAAGAATATACTGATAGCATTTACCACTTTTAATGTAGAGTCGCACAGGAGAAGCTCAACTAGGTTCTTTCACATTTGTTCAAGTCTAGTCTATTTAATAGGGACTTGGAAGTGCTCTTAAGACACCTGGTATTCCTTAATCAATCGGTAAAACGTGGTTGAGTGAAAATTAAGGTAGAGTCTCAACACACAATTATAGTACAGCAGAGTCTCGAAGCACAATACAGTACTGTCCTACGGGAGGCACCTGACCCAAGGAGTCTAGCTGGAGGGACGTGACTGTCTCCTCTAACTCTGATCTAGTCTGAGTGGGTACGCTTTGATGCTTGCATATATACTACGCATGGGCAGTGGTGCGCGGTGAAAGTCCGGGGACACTGGGAAAGCAGGCCTTGGTGACGGGGCGACGGGGAAATGACCAGGCTCTAAGTGGGCCAAAAAGGTAGTAAGTTAACTAAGTTAATACCAATGGTGTCTGTACTGATGCGAGGAGAAGTTTTCTCGGGAACATGAGTTTAGACTTTGATTACCCATGATTACCCAAATCTAATCGCGACTCTAGGCTATCTGCACGTTCTAGAAAGCAAGTAAGCAAGTAAGGAGCGTCTTAACGCATAGTAGGTGTCTGCAGCTAGCGGAGGCGAACATCTGGTGTTGTTCGGACTATAGTTAATGAGGCTTGCTCACAGCGAGATATTACATTAATTCCTAAAGCAAGGTGGTTACAAGTATAGCTGCTAAAGTAACTATTTATGTTAATTATGTTAGTATAGATCTTAACTATTTATGTCGTATTAGCCTATATTTTTAACAGTTATATTCCACGCACACCCTCAAATCACAATACTTTGACCATTGATCACCCTACGTCCCTGTGTTACACGCCAGTGGACGGTCATATAATTGAAATAACAAGAGTTGGATTGTGAATGATTGGGTGAGGAGAGGGAACTGCTTAGTAACAGCAGACATAAGGCGGGCAGGGGACCTTTGATAAATATTCGCTCGACAGCAGAGCGAGCTTAGGCCATTTGTAGTAGCATAAACGTTTTGCCAGGATATTAGAACCTTGCTTGATGAAAATTCTAACCAAGAGCATGAAGCTGTAATAATTATTCTTCATTACTCTCTGAGGCGTTGTTTGGTGCCATTTATTAGAGAAGTGTAGGAGTTTATTTTAGCAGATAACGGATGAATCCGAGGTTCAACAGTAAGTACTGTTTATTCCGCGTCTCTAAACATTGTATAGCTTGTGGACTAGAGGCATGCATTCGAATTATTAGACTCAGAGGTTGCCCTGTTGTCCATTGCACATAATTAGACGCCATATAAGGGATGGCGCATTCAGCGATTCCAGTACCAAAGTCTGTTTCGCATGAACAACTTTGAGACGGTATACGAAATATTGACTTATTCAAACATAGATAATTTTTTTCGCCTAATAACACAGTACATATTTTACAGCCAAAAATACCTTCGCTTGCTTGTATTAATGCATCATCCAACATAACGAGCATTAATAGTTTATGGTGAAATTAACTTCAACCAAACTAATGAGCCATTTCAGTTTATGGGCAATTGACAGCATCAATCCTAATAAGAAAACATCACTGTTCCTGATAATGCATCGCCTATTGTCAGAACATTTCCGGAAGGAGTTCTAAAAAGTTTGATATTAAGATGTTCAGAAACTTTAGATTAAACTTTTCGTTATCAAAACCGTTAACCCTCATTAACTTCACACACCTGCAATCAGTATTGACAAGAGACACTGGGAAGACTCTTTTGAACACTGCTACGTGTTGTATTATAATCTTCATACATTCAAAACCGATATTTGTTTTCTTTCCTCTCTGAGTGTACAATTTCCAAAGACACGTTCCGTTCCTGTCGCCGCATTCCCCTCCTTCAGACCATGCTGACTCATCGCTGCCGCACCGTCTGTTCTCCTTTTAAAATATTCCCCGAGAGTCATCGTTTGCCTTACAATCCAGTCATCGTTTGCCTCACAATCCCTTCTCAATTCGGTCATTCAATTATTTTTTTGTCACTCATTCTAGCATAAAGCATCTCTCGGTCTCACCAGTAAATTGTTCGCACAAAAGGCTACAATATTTATCTGGAACTCTTTTGCCTGAAGGCCCGCTGGCTGGTTCACTGTTGCTCCCACTTGAAAAGCTCCGGCCAGTGAAACCTGAAATAATTTGACGATTGAGATGGTTTTCAAAGAGATAAATTACTTTTGCAGGCTTCCATGTACTATCGGCTCCAGAGATAGGGACATTAATTTTCGCGTTATGTTATCTACATCCCTACATCGAGATTGTATGTTATCAGGTATGTTTATACACATAGATTAATGGTTGAACACATAAAATCATAGAAACTTAGAAAAGTACGAATTATTTCGTTGAAATAAATGTAACTAAAAACGTAAAATTTTTAAAATGCACCATATTGAACATAACATCAATGTTGATAGGTAACTTATATCACATCAAGTAATCGCATGAATTGCTAGGAAAATCCCTAATAGATTAGATATGCTGGCATTTATATAAATAAATAGAATGGCATCGAAAAATAGCTCCGGAATATTCCAGAATACAGTCTTCCGGAAATTAACAAACAAAATTTCTCAGGCTTATTTTTCCTGGCGATTACAAACTATATTGTGAAAGATTACGGAATTTAGAAAATGAAATAGATTATATGTAGTCGTTTGATTAGGTTAAAGGCAACGTGACGAGCGACATAATTTATTTTTCCTAAAAAAAATCAGCGTCCCGCACAAACATCAACCCAAAACCAAATTGGTCCTCAAGGTGCTCGCTGATTGAGATCTATTATTGGACTATCTGGACGTATCTGCCTAGCATTTTATATTGCTTTCGAATTATGATCATATAAGTTTGCCCATCCATGAGAAGGGTACATCTGCGGAATGTTTTTGGCTTTTGATTTACACACGCAAGAAAGTTTCCGATCGATGAGTACACTCTGCATGACTATCCACAACAGACACCCCGTGACAACTTTCACCATGGATTATATTGCAGCGATGCTTGGATTGAATATAACGATTTCCTGTGCTAATTCATACGGATGTAGATTGAGGTACAAACACAGACTGCCCCTCTAAAGTGGCAGGGTGGAAGACGCCAAAATAATTATTTCACTCTTTCCCAATCACTCACAGACATGCGATTCATAAGAGGCAACTCCGCTTCTGTCGAATTTTATCACGAATAATTTCCTTTGCCTTATTCTTGGAAGAGAAGCAGCTAATAACCATGGACCAAAATGCACGATTTAACTTTATTAGGTAAAGTTATGAAGCCAACCACCGTAATAATAGGATATCGATTAAAGGGGGTCCACCGAGATAGCGTTCAGGCCACAGCCGGTGGTTCAGAAACCGTTTCCTGATAAGGAAAGCCTGCCTTCGTTGCCAGAGATTCGTTTGTGCTAGTAGCTCCAAATTTCAGTACTTATGAAGGGCCAAAAAACATAAATCGTTTTCATGCCTTGCGTGAAGAATTCTTGCGCTTCGAGTCTATATTTATAAGCGCCCATTGACGTCGTCATTATCGATGCGGATGTCCAAGTGGACCGCAATGTGTCGTATAGTCCAACATACCACGATTAAATACGAATAAACTACTCGTTGGAGGGGGATGTTAGTATGTAAATGGTGTTTTAATCACTACCAAAAAATATTGCAAACTTGTGGATCAGAATTAACGTTTCATTTAAAATATAACTAACCAATACTAGTTAATGAGTGCGATGGATGTGTTCAAATGTATATATAATTATTATTATTCCATCAGAATAACCATTGAAACGAAGAAGCTTGCATATTTGACGTACACAATTTACACATTTATTTGATGTGGTAATTTGTTATTGAGAGTTGATTGAGCGTTGCGGATGTGGTGTTATTTTTTTAAAATCATTCCAAATAGAAGCGATAATGCAACGTAGGGTGATAACTGTAGAAACTGCCCTTAAGCTACATCCAAAACACGACCCTGCATTTAAAGTGAACACTTGTTTAATAAGGTCTCTTGCTTTTGAACACATGGCTTGATGTAGCGATATGATGAAAAATATAAACCTACATTTTAAGACAATTTTGAAATGACTGAAGGCGGTGTATGATATTGCTGAAGACGTTGCTTGCTATTGCTGAAGACGATGCATGATATGACATCAAAAAATACATTCGGATGAAAAATGTTATTCGAATCGTTTTAACTAAAATTGTGGCGATGATTGGACAAAAAAATGCAGAATTTTATATTGAACATCGAGGAGAACTAATATTATACCAAATTACGTTAGCATATTCTGCTGATTTTTGTTCCTGTTTTGTAGTTCAGCATCCAACAAATGGATCATATCACCGGTCAGTGTCTT
>SDVV010007158.1:0-17956 GCA_016164225.1 Gammarus roeselii
GCCGTGCCTCGACCCAGCGAGCCGTGCCTCGACCCAGCGAGCCGTGCCTCGACCCAGCGAGCCGTGCCTCGACCCAGCGAGCCGTGCCTCATATCATCCACAGCATCTACAGAACGCGTGACACAGCGGCAAAACGCGTGACACAGCGGCAAAATGCGTGACACAGCGGCAAAATACGTGACACAGCGGCAAAACGCGTGACACAGCGGCAAAACGCGTGACACAGCGGCCAAACGCGTGACACAGCGGCAAAACGCGTGACACAGCGGCAGAATGCGTGACACAGCGGCAAAACGCGTGACACAGCGGCAAAACGCGTGACACAGCGGCAGAACGCGTGACACAGCGGCAA
Organism: Gammarus roeselii; assembly: GCA_016164225.1. Classification (NCBI taxonomy): domain Eukaryota; kingdom Metazoa; phylum Arthropoda; class Malacostraca; order Amphipoda; family Gammaridae; genus Gammarus; species Gammarus roeselii. Next base: position 353 of record SDVV010007158.1, read on the forward strand.
AACGCGTGACACAGCGGCAGAGTCTTTGAGGTAACAATAAACGCAGGGCCTAGAACAGGAATCTAATCCAACGACCACTTGACAAAATCCTTCTCCAAAACCCCCAACCAATCTTCTTCAAGCCCCACTCGCGTCGGGTTGCAAGCTTTCGATTCAGTTCACTAGCTTGCAAGCGCAGGACATCAGTTCACTAGCTTGAGAGTGAGCCCAGGACATCAGTTCCCTAGCTTGAGAGTGAGCCCAGGACATCAGTTCCCTAGCTTGAGAGTGAGCGCAGGACATCAGTTCCCTAGCTTGAGAGTGAACGCAAGACATCAGTCCACTAGCTTGGATGTGAATGCAGGACATCTGTCCACCAACCGGAGAGTGAGCGCAGAACATCAGTCCAGCAGCCGGAGAGTGAGCACAGGACATCAGTCCGCCACCAGCCGGAGAGTGAACGGAAGAAATCAGTCCACCAGCCGGAGAGTGAACGTAGGACATAAGAAATGTTCCTCTATATTTCTTCGAAATGGCCACCACAGCCATTCTCTGCCAATGGCAATCATTTTTCAGCTTTGAAACAACTTCGGACGCCTTAACAGCTAAAGAAAACTTATTGGAAAAGTGTTCAATGAGGCTTCTTAAACTGAAGAGTTATGTCAATTGAGCGGTTGGGTACGTTCATGGTTGGAATATGTGTATTGACACAACAGTTATGCACATTCCAAAAACACGCTTGCTGAACTCAGATTTCAAATATCCTAAAATTATGTTAACTTAGAATTTTATTTTATAATTTAATGTTCAGGGCGCTGTAGTTGACACACAAGAACATGACAATTCCCAGCTAAATATAACATCAATGAGTACACACTAAGCACGAGCCTCGAATCAAATCTTTAGCAGCAACCATCCAAAATTAAGTATTTTGGTTCGCAGTAACCATGTTTTACGATTTATCAGGAAAGCGCATAAAGACTGGAGCTTCGTATTCATGATACACCAAAATATTTTGCTGAAATTTGAAATTTCCACCTTCTTTGTATGAGCTTCTTGCTTGGAGGTCCAGCTGGCTGCTTTCACTTCACTGTCGTATGTTATGAGAAGTATTGTAAAACATCATTGTGACATTTTAATTTTAGCAACGGTTTTATTTAACAAAACGGGTGAATGCTACGGTGTCAATTAAGTGGCAGCCTGATCTATGACTCCCTCGCAGAGGGCAATTTTTCACGGGGAAGGTCATGATATTTCTTTTGCCAAAATTCTAATCAAATACCTTTCTTTAACAACGCAAACATTTCACCAGAACTTGGTTCATCTCCGATAATCAAGAGTCCCAATAGGCAATATAGAGAGTACGGAAATACAGCAAGTCAGACAGACGGACTGAAAGGAAGACATGTTTGTAATGGAAATATCAGTTTCCCGTTCTTTTGATGAAGAATTGGATAAAATGTTTTCTAAGAGGCAAAGAGCTCAAGCACGGACCGAGTATAATTAGGAAATAAACCGCTCCTGAAATTTTCTTTGCATTTAAAAATTTAGTTAATATTGGTAAAAGTGTGCTATATTTTGATCTCAGTCTGTGATCAAATAGGAGCACACTCCTACCCATGTTGATATATTTTTTAATACAATGAAAATTCAGGAGCGGCATATTTACTCCAGATGTATTCTATAACTGTTAGAGACCATGCATCGAAACCTTTTACTCTAATCATCGCCAGATATTTAGTGTAATTCAATATCGCATATTTAGGCATGTACTGAAACGAAAATATAATCGTTCACTCATATGATTACCAAAAGAAACCAATTACAATTTATTTTTTCACATTTCTCTTTACTAAAAATCAAATGTGTGTAACTCATGTAACAAATATTTTCACATAGGAATGTCATTATGGTAACCTGTATAAAGTTACATTGACGGAGCAATGGGAATCGCTTGTTTCTTTGGTATCGATAAAATTTTATAGAATCAACAGTAGGTTCTCAATCTATTCTATTTATTTAATGCACTTTGTAAATGAAAATAAAAGCTCCATTTTTGAACCACAAATAAATTTCAATGAGATTTGAGAAGTAAACCTCATCAATTTGGAGCCGCATGCCTAATTCTGTAATTTGATCTTTGCCGCGAGGTATCATTACAGCATTTGTTGCGAGAGGCGCACAGTTAAGCTGGTTTGGGTTTCCCATCTTCATAATTGAGCGCCAATTGAGTTGCGAAGAGTCTGGAGTGAATATGTTACATGCACTCTACTTCTATTGGAGTCAATACATGAATTAACAAAAAGTCAATTATACTGTATTCTGCTTAAATAAATGTAAACTTACAACATATTAATGACTATTGTTTTTCAGTAGGTTCATATCCAATTCAAACAAGTTATAACATACAATTTTTTGACGCGAGTTGTTATCCAGTGGGTTCAAAAGCCTTCGAGTGCCAGTATATCTGCTCACATACTATACACCAATATAAGCACATGAATCTTTTACAGTAGAGAGTGATAAATATCCATTGATAATGTTCCAGAGGACTTCCTTCAAATATTCTTATTGATTACAGTACTAAGCGGGAAAGTTATTTCGGGTTATGTTTGATGAATGATTTACATTAGACTCAGTAATTGTTGAAGGAAAACATTTGTCATAAATTATGTTCTTGAAAAAATCAAAAGTATTTACGGGGCCTATGGCACGGGAACCAATCAAAAGTAGTACAGGTCGTCCTAGAATAACTGCCATATTTTGGTTGATTTTACCCTGCCTGGACAAAAACATATTTCTTAGAGAAATGAACACTCCCACACCAAGTCAGGTCGGTCCCGAATGCAGAAAAAGAAAAGTAGCATGCTCTCTACAAACACCGGTAAAATGATGTTACGAGTCTATTTCAAAGAGACCTGTATTTTGCCACGTTACATCTATAAAAAATAGCTTTGAATCCACTATTGAGGCTTCAACACCGTACATGAACTGGAATTAATGTATGTAGATAATCCATCCGCAAATACTGAACCCATTTATGTTTCTATGGCGTTTTGAAACCCATATTTTAGATAGGGTCAGGAATTGACCCGCGTATAACTTGAACACTAACCTTGTTCTACCAGCGATGGCTTTAGGTTCTGTGTTCGTCCCTTTAAGAGGTTTCTCGCTTAGGCACCATCAGCGACTAGACTGAAAGAAAGATGGCTGCGGTGGTTAGAAACACGCACCTGCGCGATAACAGAGGCTTACGTAATGTCCTCTCTCACTATTAGTTGATAAAGCAGTGTTGACTTGTACTTCATCTCAGTATTTTCTGGGTTCGATTGTATGTGTCAAATAGTCGTCAGGAATGCTTTTGGTCCTGGATCAATGTTATGATGTCTACGGGAGGACCTCGAGGACACTGAACCCAATGCTTCTGGGAGTTAAAGCTTCCTTCTTTGTCTGAAAACGGTAATAATCATCATGTGACAGAGCGTGAACCAGCTGCGCTAAGTAAAGGAGTATGAACGCGGCCAATATTATCTCCATACAACCTTAGAAATAATAAAAAATGAACTGAGTGACACTTTGAATCTGAGTGAAGAAATTCAAACTGAAACCGTTTCCTGTCCTGACCTGTGGTGGAGACTGCCTTTGTTCAATACTATCAGACGTTTGCGTTGGAACACAATTGGGTACTTTGTGAGTACGACAACACTGCGGCAGAGAAGGAATGGGTTACAGGGGTGTGGAAGGCGGTCGTGTTATCTGCGTGTTATCCGTGTGTCTTTAGCGGAGTTAAATAACATTAATTGGAATGACTATATAAACGTATTTTTCACTTTATCGAATATCAAAGGTAAAAGGAAGAGATTGTATTATATTTCCTCCGTAAAAATTATATTGAATATTTTTGTAAGGTTTAAACATTGAAAAATGTTTAATCGCTCCTGTTATTTATTTGTAATCACTTTAGGGAAGAAGAACATAGAGCATTTTATGAAATAAATCCCGTAAACCAAGAAAATAACTCAAGTAGTCTAATGTCTGGTCAAGTGCAGTATCATATCAAGAAGACAAGGCGTAGCATTTAAAATAATGATCAGTAACATATTACCCAAGGCAATGCGTAGCTTCAAGTCAGGTGCAGTAACATTCAAGCAAGGCAAGGCGTTGCATGAAGTCAGGTGCAGTAACATTCAAGCAAAACAAGGCGTTGCATGAAGTCAGGAGCAGTAACATATCATGCAAGGCAAGGCGTTGCATAAAGTCAGGTGCAGTAACATATCAAGCAAGGGAAGGCGTTGCGTGAAGTCAGCTGCAGTAACATATCAAGCAAGGCGATTTGTTGCATGAAGGCAGGAGCAGTAACAAATCAAGCAAGGCAAGGCGTTGCGTGAAGTCAGGTGCAGTAACATATCAAGGCAAGGCGTTGCATGAAGTCAGGTGCAGTAACCTATCAAGGCAAGGCGTTGCGTGAAGTCAGGTGCAGTAACATATCAAGGCAAGGCGTTGCATGAAGTCAGGTGCAGTAACATATCAAGCAAGGAAAGGCGTTGCGTGAAGTCAGGTGCAGTAATATATCAAGCATGGCAAGGCGTTGCGTGAAGTCATGTGCAGTAACATATCAAGGCAAGGCGTTGCATGAAGTCAGGTGCAGTAGCATATCAAGCAAGGAAAGGCGTTCCGTGAAGTCAGGTGCAGTAAGATATCAAACAAGGCAGGCGTTTTTCGAAGTCAAGTGCAGTAACATATCAAGCAAACCAAGACGTTGCGTGAAGTCAGGAGCAGGAACATATCAAGCAAGGCAGGCGTTGCTCAAAGTCAGGTGCAGTAACATATCAAGCAAACCAAGGCGTTGCGTGAAGTCAGGAGCAGTAACATATCAAGCAAGGCAGGCGTTGCTCGAAGTCAGGTGCAGTAACATATCAAGCAAGGCAAGGCGCTGAATGAAGTCCGGTGTAGTAACATATCAAGCAAGGAAAGGCAGCATTCAAGCATAACAACTCCAGCGAAATTAGATATCAAGTAATAAAAAAAAAATTAGGGAACTAGACCGTCTCGATAGAAATTGACAAACCTTGGCGGCATTTCTCTGAACGATTGAACACATTTCTGACAGTTTTCGACTTTGGATGCTACATTGGACTTCACTATGTTCTCCTCTATCCGTGGAGTGATGTCAATCGTCTTCTTTTCATACCTGCAGTGCAGCAAATTGATTTAAAACAATAACTTCCGACATAAACAACGACGGCCTTTGATTGACGTGAGGGACACTAAGAGCATAACAATAATGACTACAATAATATTAGTGAGATACAGCGCTTCAGAATGTCAATATCACTGTTCAATGAGACCGCTCACCGTGTTGTCTCAGGAGGGCTCTGCGTAAGGCAATCAAGCTTCCAACAGACGAAAGGAGGATTCTGCATGTCTCGTCTAAACAGTAGTAAGCTCTCTTTAAGCCCCTTTCAGTTCTGTCTAGGCCAGTCCTTTCCCGCGTCGTGGGAAATAAGTAGAATATTGGGAATTGTAATCATTATTCTCAGAGTAGGGATACATCGCAGAACTTGCCATTAATATGACAAATAACTACTCTCTAATGAAATATTATACAGATAATGTCATGTATTGCTGCCAATCAAAGGTAATCAGAGATGATGTCATGTATTGCTGTCAATCAAAGGTAATCAGAGATAATGTCATGTATTACTGCCAATCAAATGTAATCAGAGATAATGTCATGTCTTGCCGTCAATCAAATGTAATCAGAGATAATGTCATGTATTGCTGCCAATCAAAGGTAATCAGAGATAATGTCATGTCGTGTTGACAATCATAGGTAATCAGAGATAATGTCATGTCTTGCTGTCAATCAAAGGTAATCAGAGATATTTGTAAAGATGTTTGAGAACTTGGTAGTAAAACAATTAGAATGAACTGAAACGATGGCATCCCTCAAAAAAAATGTATTATGTTTTTTTCCTCTTGTTTGGTTCTTCCAACTGTGTAGAAGCTTTACCAAATGAAACTCTTTACGTTTCAAGGGAATACAATTTCCATGTTTAATTTACTAATCTGTCTCGATTATTTCGAAAGATGTGCCAGTTTATGCATACAGCTATTAGAAATCCCAAACTGCCATGCCATGTGATGATAGAGTGATGATTTACTGCCATGCCTTGTACACATACGGCGCAAAGACGGCTTAGAGTGATGATTTACTCCCATGCCTTGTACACATACGGCGCAGAGACGGCTTAGAGTGATGATTTACTGCCATGTCTTGTACACATACGGCGCAGACACGGCTTAGAGTGATGATTTACTGCCATGCCTTGTACACATACGGCGCAGAGACGGCTTAGAGTGATGATTTACTGCCATGCCTTGTACACATACGGCGCAGAGACGGCTTAGAGTGATGATTTACTGCCATGCCTTGTACACATACGGCGCAGAGACGGCTTAGAGTGATGATTTACTGCCATGCCTTGTACACATACGGCGCAGAGACGGCTTAGAGTGATGATTTACTGCCATGCCTTGTACACATACGGCGCAGAGACGGCTTAGAGTGATGATTTACTGCCATGCCTTGTACACATACGGCGCAGAGACGGCTTAGAGTGATGATTTACTGCCATGCCTTGTACACATACGGCGCAGAGACGGCTTAGAGTGATGATTTACTGCCATGCCTTGTACACATACAGCGCAGAGAAGGCTTAGAGTGATGATTTACTGCCATGCCTTGTACACAAACGGCGTAGAAATGGCTTAGAGTGATCATTTATTCGAGTCACCATCATGCATCATTCATTGAAAAATTGCATATCAGAAAAGTGGTTTTAAATATACAACAAATACTCGAATATTATTTTAAGTCCAGAGAGACAACTCCGTTCGTCGATGCACCTTTTAAAGCAGCCACTTTCAGAGCAGCGATAACGAATACAATGTTAAATACGAACGAGTTGAAGTGAAATGGGTATCAAATAAAACCAGCTCTAAAATAAATCCTTTTTTTCATACGATTGATACAAAAAGTGTAATTGCTCACGTGGGAATTTGTGACACTTTAAGTTGAACCGACAATTACTGAAAGAAGTTAGAGTGCAGGTTGAAATCTTTCAATTATCTAAGAACTTTTACGAAATATTTTTAATGAAAATCTTCGGTGAGAGACGAGGTTTGGATCCACGAGCTCTCCAAGACGAGTCTTTACCTCAAGCTTTTCATTTGATCGCGCGCATTCAGCGGCACATCTTCAGAAGAGGTGTATTAGTATTTTCTCACAATGAAGCACGTTTGTGAACGTCATGAAATATTCCCAGGATAATTTACGTTTTCTGAACGAATAAATATATTTGGAGGGTCACAAGAGAGCGTTCCTTAGAAGAACAGTCAAGCTAAGACCTTCGAATGACCGTAACTACATTGCCTTTGCTGTGAGCAGGTAACGAGAGATGCAACGCCTCAGTGTTGCTCCAGCGATAGTTGGATGAGGTTGTGTCGCGCTTGTCCAGGGTCGAGACCCCAGTAGCTAGAAGGCACGTGCTCCTCCGGAGCGCTCGCTTCCCAATTCAAAAAATGCTATAAGGTGAAACCAATGAAACTACGAAATTTAGAAATCAAATTTGACACTGTTCATGAGTCTGTCATCGATGATCGTCATTTATATTACATGAGACGCGTGTCAGATTATTTATATTACATGAGAAATGTATCAGATTATTTATATTATATGAGACATGAGTCACATTATTTCTATCAAATGGAGTATGGGTCCGGGTATACAGAAATCTTTGTCTCGTATTATAGAAAGGTATTTCTTGAAGTGCTTACTGAACCTTCAATATGAACAATAGTTTGGGAATGTTTTTATCAGGTCTATCGGAAATTTCCAGGGTCATATCACTGACAGGGCCTGAAAAAACTTCAAACCTATTACAAGTGGAACCTTTCAGATCAATAAAATTAATTCTAAGTACCAATTTAGAAACTGTTACCTGTATAGAATTTCTGCTCATGATATAATTTTCAGAGACCAAACAAGAAACCGTGAATGACGCAACCATAGTTTAATGATGAAGTCTCTACATCATTTTTGTGGAATAAGTTATAGGCAGGAACTGCTCCGTTACCGTATTGATGTTTAGGTTCAGCTCACTCAAAGGTGACAAGAGAGGGCTACTCAGATTCGTTAAGAGTTCTTTAGCGTACAAAATATTATTTCGTAGGTACAATCTACTCCGTTTGAATTGGCAGACAATTATTAGTAGTGGCGCTGACGTCATATTACTATCGTCTTAACTGTTGATAGCGTATGTTTTATTTAATTGTAATATGGCTAGAATATGTATTGAAAAATCCAATCAATTTAATAATTCCTTAGGTAAGTATTCACAGGTAATACTTGCTGCATACACTCACTAATTGATCCCTTGCTCAGTAAAGTGGACATTGCAAGAACACTCACTTGTCGAGCACTTACATGTAGAGCCCACACTCGCTGACCACTCACTAGTCGAGAAGCCATTAGTGAGATACTCATCACCACTAATGAGCGAAACAAACATTAGTTGAGTATTCATTCATACTAGTCCACACTAGTATGACTCACAATAGTGACTCATTCATACTAGGCCACACTAGTATGACTCACAATAGTGGCTCATTCATACTAGGCCACACTATTATGACTCACAATAGTGGCTCATTCATACTAGGCCACACTAGTATGACTAACAATAGTGACTCATTCATACCAGGCCACACTAGTATGACTCACAATAGGGGATTACGCATTTGTGGAGCGCACAACAGTAGAGCACACATCAATAAAGCACACATGATACAACATGCAATAGTAGAACACACGTTAGTGGAGGACTCATATTAGTAGAGCTCATAATGGTAAGGCACACATTATATAGACTATTTAAGGATTTAAGGATTTAAGGATTTAAAATTTATTTAGGTATAATGACATGTTGACAAAATAACAGAAATATCAGAATTCATAGATGATACGTACCAAGTCTTCGTCAGCGTGAGCTGTTCTGAAGACAACATTTGCTACCTAGGTGAATTTAATATTAACTTAAAACTAGGGTTGAGGAGTAAGGACCAACCGACGGACATTGTTGGAGGACATCCTCTACTCTCCACTTTTTAATATGTCGAGACAGATGCAAGCATTACATTGGACCAATAATTTCAAGAAAAATAAGCAGAGTAAGTCTGATCACCGACGTTTACTTTATCATGACTATTCACTGTTTCAACTGTCATTTACTTAGCTTGAGAGCAGAAAATTTCCGACATGAGGTTGTCTATTATATTATTCACACATTGTTTAGCGTACGACGGCACCAATTTGAAACTAACATATTAACATATGCACACAGGAAATAAATGTTCAATGAGTTATAATCGATTGGTACACTAAATAGACGGATTTCTACATGAACAAGATAATAGGAAATTTGAGCATGTGAGGCGAGAGAATATATATATATATATATACAGAATGAAAGCATCTATAGATGAAATGTTGAAACACAAATAATTGACACGGTAATTCAAGAGTTTCAAGAGTTTCTGCACGTACAAGTTCAAACAGGTATAATTTTAGTTTACGTTTAAAGGTAGCCATACTCCTGCCTGCCAGTCCTCACATCTATGGTAATCGAATTCCAGGTTTCAGCAGCTCTGTATTTAAAAAAAAAGTTGGGACTGTGTTGATGAATTTCGGGGAATTTGCAAATCAGCTTTGTTGCGAAGATCATACGTAGGATTATTTCTAATGAAAAAACTGTTATCAATGTGTGTTAAATGATTCAAAGCTTTGTAGACAAACACTGCAACCATACAATAGTATAACTCACATTAGTAGAATACACATCAGCTGTGGTCACAGTTGATGAGCACAAGATGGAGGTGCATACATTGATAGAGCACATAGTAAAAGAGAACATATTAGTCGAGTAAAAACTAGTAGAGCATTTATTAGTGTAAAGCACATTCCAAAAGCACACATTGCAAGAGGACACATTAGTAGAGGAGCCATAAACAGAGCACATATAAGTTATTCACACATTCGTAGAACACCTGCCTTCTTTAAGACTAGTGCAGTAATACCCCCCCCATCCCCTTCAAAAAAAAAAGTTGTCGATGGACTTTCTCGGAACAAATGTCTACAGAGCAATCATTATAGCTGCTATTATATTTAACGACGAAAAGATATTGTCAAAGCAGCATCGGAATTCAACAGAGATGTATGGCGATGTTAAATATATTGTACCTGTTCTTAGTGTCATAAATTGAGTCTTGAACAAGGCTGGAGGTTAGATGGGAGAAGGGGACCTCAGCTCCTCGAAACTAGTGCAGAGATAGTGAAATGTTGGTTCTAAAAACCGTAGAGTGTTATGTTTTTCTTCATCCCAGTTTTCATACACAAAGCGGCCATCAGAGTGGGTCTTGCCGACTCGTAGATGGAGTGAAAATCAACAGAAGCATTATTTAAGGTAAATATGTACAAGTATGGACCAAGCGGTGATTGCCTGCAGTGTTCAATGAATTTATGGGAAACTCAGTGTGTTTTCCCTTGTCGTTGGGCGGTGTAAAGGGATTAATAAAACAGAGCATTTTTTGACACATTTTCAAGGACGAGCGTGGCCCTCTCCTTGGGCACCACCCGATTGCGAGGCTCCCTCCCCTGCATGCGGCGGCAGTCTATTTAATCCCTCGCTACTTCTGTGGTCGCTCGAACCTACTACCTCCAGTCTCCAATTATTCACAAAATCCAATTATTCACACTTTGAATTTTATAAATTTCATTTATAAAATCACATGATACAGAACATGACCTAACAAATAACATCATCAATCTGATATAATAAAATCGTAGAGGGTTAAGATATACCGAACAGAAATGCTCGTTGGCCGTTCTGCTCCAACTTCGTCTCTCCAGCACTGTCATTCAACAGCACAAAAGGGTTTTGTCAGTCATTAGCAATTCAAATATACAAAAATAGGGCAGAAAGACTCTAATGGCAGTATATATTTTTTCTTGAAAAAGGTATATTATCTTAACGTAGGTTGAAATTCGCAAACAAATACTTTGAAATGCTAAATCCGCAAAAAAAAATGGAAACATGAAAAATGTCAAATCTGCTATGATCTCATAAGTTTTCGTCACAGCGTTCGAGTTCATTATGTTAAGAACATTTTCTTATACAATATCAAGTTATACAAATGGAGCCACATTTCTATAAGCAAACCATGATGTGAATGGATTCATGATTTTCGGATAGTTACACAATCAAACCTCTAATTCAAGGAGCTCATTGGGAAGCAAAATGCTCCATATTTATGAATATATACCGAGAGTTATGTTAACTTCCTTCTATAAGCTTGTACACCACTTTATTGAATAGAGCCTGCTGGAAAAGGTATGGCTGAACATGTGTTGAGAGGTTATTTGGACCATGAGGGCAGGGGTAAGGTAGGGGAGGGCAGGGGTAGGGTAGGGGAGGGTAGGGGGGAGGGGCTATTGTCCTCCCCCCTCCAAGGAGGGGCTATTGCCCTCCTCGGAGACGATTAAGTTGATGATATTCACAAATTCAAGTTGAAGTTTACCAATGTGACCGAATACAGCGGTCGCATTCGAGTTTTTAAGAGTAAATCCTTTTCCATTATGCATGTAAATTTTCTCAACGAAAGAATGAACTCTGTTTTATTGGAAGCATTTCTTATTACGATCAATTCCAGTTTGACGTTGTTATTGTTACTGCAGCATAGCTCACAAGTGATACTAATGCTATGTTCATCATTGATGACTGTGACAGTCTCAGCATGTATAGGTGCTGATTTGGTGGAAGGATCACTGTTTATTCAAAAATTATCAAGTGTGTAATTTTTTGTCGATTTAAAAGGTATCACAAAATTGTTCGGTATTATCAATCTTCATGTATAGTATCTTAATCGTTATTGTTTTGAAGAAAAGTATCTACAGACCACTGCGTGGCAGCATTCGAATCTTTAATTAAATTTTCTATACTGGTTTTCTTTTTAGTTTTCATTTTGTTACAAATGTCATTCTGTATGGTGATTTCAACAATATTTTAATCCATTCCCTTCTAAATTCCAAATTTGATCATTTTTCGAATCAGCTTGCAGGGTTTGGCTTTTCTTATCGACAGTTAAATCTACAAGGCTGTTCCTAAATAACCCAATTATATTTTTTTGCGTGATCAAATTTGAAACAACTTTCCCTCGAATTTGTAATACGACCTCCGTAAATATGTAATACGATTTCCGTAAATGTGCAATACGACCTCCGTAAATGTGCAATACGACCTCCGTAAATATGTAATACGACCTCCGTAAATGTGCAATACTACCTCCGTAAATATGTAATACGACCTCCGTAAATGTGCAATACTACCTCCGTAAATATGTAATACGACCTCCGTAAATGTGCAATACGACCTCCGTAAATGTGCAATACTACCTCCGTAAATATGTAATACGACCTCCGTAAATGTGCAATACGACCTCCGTAAATGTGCAAAACGACCTTCGCTTATCGGACCATCGACTCTCTGACCATTGACTTCTTGAGCTCACAGCCATTGTCCATCGACTATCTGCCCTAACTAACAATATTTCTCTATTATTCGAGCAGCGTAAGGTATTTGATGCAGTTGATAGGTAAATGCGTAATGTATTTGATGCAGTTGATAGAAAAATGCGTAAGGAATTTGATGCAGTTTATGGGAAAATATTGTCAAACAAAGTGGAAAGATTCTGCTGTTGGTGAAAAGGCTGGCTCATTGGTTGATAGTAATTTGACCCTAAGGGATCATTGGTACTCTGTAGCAACAAATAATTTGACGTGTTTTCAATGACAGTTGATGTGCAAGTTGAAATAATAAGACGTGTTCTATTTGCTTGTGGTGCTGTTTTTAAAGAAGAAACTGACAACATAAGCCAAGTTGTTTGTCGAATCGGATCTTTCCTGTGTAAATATTTTCACATGGTTAATAGGTAACTGTCTCATATCTTATGAAAGTTAAACGAAATTGATGCTTGTTACTCCTCGATAAAAGGTTTTGTTCAACGGCAATGTATTGAATCTCATAAAAAGTATATGGCTTGATCCGGGCGATAAGCTGGCCTTTAGGCTCGACATTGACCAGGTCTGTCAAGAGTTGAGTTAAGTGTTTGGGATTGTATATTGTTTCCAACTATCTTTCCAACGACGCTCTTTGATCGTTATATTATCCCCTTGCGCACTCTCATCATCTGTGATGGGTCTTCAATTTTAAAATGTCGTGTCATCGTGTAATTCATTGAGTCAAGCGAATATATTTTACGAAATATACCAAAATTATAAATATCCTACGTGAGATTAAATATTGAGATTTTTTTACCTTTTATAATGTATTTCAATTGTAAATTTCATTCCTGATATTTTATTTGATACCTATTCTAATTATGCCTTCAAATTTGATTTCCGATCGTTTTTTTTCTCGCAGGTTATTGATATCTGGACTCAATTCAATCTGCTGTGGACGCTTTATTATCAGGTTTTAGATTATCGTGACCTCTGTTGTCATATTGTACCTACCCCGTGTGTTTCCTATACTTTTTAGTGACTACTAAATAGTCCAATTTGGTTTTATTTTGTTGTATTGTTTGGCATGTAACACAAGTGGGAAATTTTTGTAAAAAAATACCATCCTACCATCCTATGCAGGTACTTGCTGCCTAGATTATGACCTGCTTTATAGCAAAAGTACCTCCAAGGTCACCACCTGCCGTCTAGTGCAGGTACTTTCAACCTTGGTTACGACCTGGCGTAGAGCATAGGTACTTTCAGCTTGTGTAACGACCAGCTGCTGAGTACTTCATGTGATAGGACTAATTCCAAGTGCCTCGTCGACCATTAGTCTCACTGTGCGTCTCTCGCTTAGTGCGAGGTACTACAGTCTATCACCATCCATTATTTGTGTTAATATCTTCACAAACATAGGCGTTACCTTCCGGTAATTTCATCAACCAAAAAATTCAGGATCGTAAAAAATTATTTTCAGATATCATGGGCGTAGTGAATTGAATTTGATCATTTATTTTCGGAACCAACTGAAATGGCTTACTTATTATTTTATGATTAAAATAAACAGTTTGCCCTGATCTTCGGTTATTATTTTTTCATAAAGATTACTTCATTAGTGCTTTACTTTCAATCGAATCGACCAAATGTTCTGTACAAAAGTCACGTGAACGAATCAGTTATCAATGAATCAATTGTTCTAATCGCAGTTTATTGCCCATTAACGGGAATAAATCGAGTGCAATTTTGCTATATTTTAAAAGGCCGTAAATAGATAGATGTCAGACCGCGCATATAAATGAACGATAAGCGGTATATTGGTACGGATAAAGAAACAGTGCTCTGGGAAACATTACATCCGTATTGTCGATTACCCATTTCAAGTTGAAAAGTTTTTCAACGTTCCAAAAGAACCAAGACATGGAAGAATCGCGTATAATGAGGAAGAATCGGAATAAGAAACCCGCACCAGGACCATCTGCCATGGTCTGCTCTGCGCTACGAGGGATGGTGCTGTTGTCCCTACTCTGTAAGTATTATCAGGGACTTATCTTGTTTTTCTTGTTGCAACTGTTTATTTTATTGCTCATTTATATTGTTCCATGCCCTCTACTGCAAGATGCTGACTTCCCGTAGGTAGGCGAAGCATCCCCCAAGGGCCGGGCAAAGCTGTGCAATGGTGTTTATGTTGCGCCTATAAATGTCTTCTCTAAAAATGGTATAGTAAGTAGGCCTGGACGAGGGTAAAGATTCAATTCTAGTAGTACTTCAATACAAAGCTTGCAGTGCAAGTAGCCCATCCTAGATGTAGATGATTATGGTGGAATTATTTAGCTTATAGTGAAGAAACATTATGTACCAGGATTTTTTCTTATCATAGCTTAAGATTATATTCCTCCAATAGCAATATTTTTGAAATATTTCATAATAACCAACGTACAATGTGTTGATGATTTTAGCACAAAAACCAACTCCCTGAATTAAGATAAAGGTTTAAATATAATTAATATATACTGTAGTGATGTTAATTCGTGCATCATTTACTTCCGTACATTCCCGTTCAAGACGTAGGATCAGTCAAGTCTGCATCAGTGTATTATGCAAACAACATTATGCTTGGCATTGACTCAGTGTATTAGGCAAACAACCCATTCTGCTTAGCATTGAAGTCTATGCAGCATAATAATTATGTTCCCATCCCACCTTTGAGTGACAGCGACGCTGTCCGCCAAGTTTTAATACACTCTTTCCCTTGTGAGAAAACTTTTACATAGAAATGACGGCAAATTAGCAATGTTACATGGGGTAAGGGCTAAAGAATAATTATTGATTATTTGCGACGGTAGCCGCAAACAGTGTCAAGCTTACCTGCAAATAGGGCGAAGGCGATAATTCGTTAGGAATGACAATAGAATAAAGCGCAAGAAGGGAGGGTAGAATTATCTTAAGTGTGCAAGTTTTCTCTTACACAAAGAGAGCAAAAGGATCCGTTCCGTGATTATTGAAAACTGGATTGAACCGAAAAGTGGAAGTTAGGTAAACACGGATTAAATTTAATACATATATTCTTCATAAGAGGCAACTTTAACAATCGCGTATCATAATTCGATCTTGTACAGTTGAACGCGTTATCATTACATCGAGGGCGTAAATCATCACCGCCAATATGTCCTTCTCTACCTACTACTGGTCTCTTTTCAGGCGCATAGTCAGTTTTTTTCCGTGAGGGGAGGGGCGGAGCGTCCTGTATCCAATGAATAGACTGTTATAAAAACAGACTCTATGAATCTTCCCTATGCTTTTTCTTCATCATTTCGGACCCCAAGGGTTGAGGCGGCCGTCTCAATTCCTGAAGTCCCATTCAAGGAGTGTATCTATTTCTTGAATAGTACAGGATCCACAGTCAATAACGTCATTAGAAACAAACTATAAAGCTGAAAGGTAACTATAAATAATACTTTAAACCTGGAAGATATTTGTAAATCAACGACTCGTGGTCATAAAGAGGCCATTTGCTGACATCTTCCAATCCTTTCTCCTCTTTTACAATCAACTGTTCGCCCATGCATCATCGTGGTCGCAGTAGAAATTCCGACAAATTCAACAATTTAAACTTGCGCGATGGCCTCTGATATCCAAACAATCCAAGATTTAGTGAGTCGCTGTAACCCGATTAAATAACCAACTTCTCCGGAAGCGAACCCTGACTTTAAACTGGATTGAAAGATTATTGTTAATAAAAAAATCATGTTAAGCTATGGGAAATGAATGATTCGTGGACATTTTGATATTTTTGTTTTAGATAACTGTTAATCTTAATGAAAATTAACTAATACTAACTACACGTTAACGTAGAAGCGTGAAGCTTTTTACGTAACCCATTGCTATTGCATTCGAATACACTCTCTCAATAAAATAATATTGAATCCATGTATGCATGTTATTGGATTGGCTGTCTGATTGCACTTTTAATCGAACCCCGTTTCTATAACTGACTTGATGTTGTTGTTACTGCATAGGTGCTCAGCGTTTGAATGCCTACGACCGACTGCCGACTCATGATAACTACATAGTTAATATTTAATTAGAAAATCAAAGATGAAGTATGCTGCTACGTCAAGTAATCGAGCAAATGAACCAATATGTTGGAACAGTGACTTGGATGTTCCCATGTATGGAAGTATCTTTTAGATGATAGTGCTTAGCTGCTCCGGTCAATGAATGCCGTTTCTTACATAATCAATGCATGGAAAAATTTAAAAGTTATTGTTGGGCTGTAGTTGAAAGCATTGCAAAGTCTTGATATGTGATGTACATTCACTCAAACCATTATCCTGTTCGTTTGCCATTATCAATTTTCAGTGAACAGTCTCCTCCTGACGTTCCATTGCATTCTCGAGATAAGCGTTCCAGTTATTAACATCAGTCATGAAACATCTTCGCGTCAATGATTCCTCTCGACGTGTCATGTCATTCTCAATAGAAGCGTTCCAGTTATTACCTTCACCAATAAAATATCGCCGCGTCGCTTGCTCCTCCTGACGTTTCATGTCATTCTCGAAGGAAGCGTTTCAGTTATTAACTTCACCCGTAAACATCGTAGCACCAGTTGTCAACTTCACCAGTAAACATCGTAGCACCAGTTACCAACTTCACTCGTAAACATCGTAGCACCAGTTATCAACTTCACCCGTGAACATCGTAGCATCAGATATCAACTTCACCCGTAAACATCGTAGCACCAGTTATCAACTTCACCCGTAAACATCGTAGCACCGGTTATAAACTTCACCCGTAAACATCGTAGCACCAGTTATCAACTTCACCCGTAAACATCGTAGCACCAGTTATCAACTTCACCGTAAACATCGTAGCACCAGTTATCAACTTCACCCGTAAACATCGTAGCACCAGTTATCAACTTCACCCGTAAACATCGTAGCACCAGTTATAAACTTCACCCGTAAACATCGTAGCACCAGTTATCAACTTCACCCGTAAACATCGTA
>SDVV010007159.1:0-17955 GCA_016164225.1 Gammarus roeselii
ATTTATATGTATATATATATATATATGCGTATATGTATATATATTATATATATTTACATATATTTACATATTAGCTATATATATGTAGAGTTGAGATTTATTTCAAGAATATATTCAAGAATTAAGTTGGTGTATACATTCGTATATACAAAAGAAATGAATGTAAAGAATCCCCCACCTTCATTACCCAGAACCCCGGGTAGAAGCCGGGGATCAAACTATGGGCAAGACCATGCCCTATCGGAGAGAGGCTGACTGTCCCTCCGGATCATCGCACTCAAACCAGTCTGCAAGAAAGGAAGACGAACCCATCAGAAGTTCCTCATCGACAGGAGACCTGACTCGGGTCGTAATAGAAAACACAAATGAACGTGTCTCGCAGCTGGACGAGAATATAACCGGAATGCAGAATACAGTGGACAAGATATGCAAAATGATGAGCCTTCCCGAGCTGGAGACTGAGGACTGCTCGGCGCCCTCCTGCGAAATCGGCGAACGCCTCACTGAACTCGAGAACCTGTGTGCAACTATGAATACTCGACTGGATGAGCTGATAAAGAGGATAGAGGCCAGGGAACCCGTAACCTGTTTGTGTGCTGCCGCCTCTGACCTCTCGGATAACATCGCTCTCCTCCCAGCCGAAACTCGTAACGCCCGAACACCAAAAAACGTAAAGAGGAGAAAATGTACACGATTTAAAGTCCACAACATATTCAACAACGGCCCTAAATTCCCCGAACACTTGGAAATGACATTCGATGTCAATGACAGACCGGATATTTGCCCATATAAACTACGAGAAGAACTGGACTCCACGACTGGCCGTCCAATTCTCAACATCACCGCCAGCGGTGACGATAGCTTCACCATTAAAGTAGAGACAAAACTTCAAAGTGACACAGTACTCTCTTAAAATAGATTATGCGACAAGCCTTCAAAATGAAACCACACCCAACTTTTTCCATGAGTTCAAGCCTGATTTACGTCGAGGGTCTCCCGAGTGATGAAGCAGACGAATTCATCACCGGACTCGTCCAACACGAAGCGAAAATCGCACCGAAAATCAAACCAAGAAGAAACACCACCACGGCCCTTCTGCTTTAATTCAATTGCCCCACCCCACCCCACCTAACTACATAGACATACATTTATTTGACGCCAAAACCAAGGTTACACCCTTCGAAAGACGTCCGATGAGATGCTATAAATGCCAGAAATACGGACACACGAGCCGAGATTGTAACGGTAAAAAAAGATGCTCACACTGCTCCCAGGACGACCACGATAAGCGAGACGATCCCTTGTCGTGCCCATCCGAAGAACCTCACTGCTTTTAGTACAAAGTAAACGGCCACCCTACGGGACACGAAGACTGCCCCCAGGACAAGACTGAGAGGGAGATCCTGCAATACCAAACTGAGCACGAAGTCCGGCGACGAGAGGCTGTGGCCGCGATTCGCTCCCCCAGGCTGACCCTCCCACCCAGGAGAGAAGATCAGCATCATTCCCTACCTACTTCATCATAACGCTTGTAGATATCGGTGCAAACAAAGTTGCTCCCTCAATGAACCCATTCACCATGATAAACTCGCTCTCCAAACAACTGGGAGGCAGACCAATGAACATGAACCGACAGGGAAAGAAGTATCTGGCCCACGTCGTAAATATCGAGCAAAGTAACGCTATGCAAAGGATTAACAAAATAGACAAACACTAAATAGCTGTCGAAATACATCCGTTCTTCAATGCCACAAAACGAATGATCTACACTTCCAACTACACTCCCAAAACTGACCTAAGGGCTTTTGCAGCACGTTTAGCAAAGAATATGGGAGTCCCAACGCTTCCCTAGCAGAATGGATCAAACCACGAAACATCCACACCACCGCAAATCAAATCACTTTCCCAGGACGTGACACACCGGAATTAATAGCAATCCCGGACGAACAGGGAAAAACAAAAACTTACCCAGTGGCGACATGACCTGCAATGTGCAAAAAAGGCCTGGAATACGACCACGTCATCAAATACTGCAAGCCATACATACCCCAACGCTGTAAGAGATGCGCCAGCGAGCATGACCGAAAGGACTGCACTGCCCGCCAACCTAAATGCTACCACTGCTCTTGCCTCCATGAAGCAGGCAACCGCGACTGCCCAAAGCAGATGAACCAGAAAGCAATGACAAGCATACAAAAAGACCGCAGAGTCACACGATAACAAGCCATCCAAATCTTTTACGACGTAAACCCAAACTGCCGTAATTTAAATTACGCCAAAGCAGTTAAGTCCACAAATAAGTATCCCACCAGACAACACTCGCAAACCGTTAACACAAACTATTACCATGACCCCAACATCCCTCTCCAGTACTAACAATACCACAACCAGCCCAGGGACCGCCCTCTTGATAGACGCAGGCTTCCCATGCAATGAATCCACCAGTGCCCAGGAGAGCACTGCGATGGATGCTGCCACGGTCGACTACGAGGAGAGGTCCAATAACCCGAAAATCAGAAGGCCAAGAGACGAAGATTCCTCCGACGACGACCGCGGGATACGTGACACCCTCTCGCCACGAAGCAAAAAGATCAGCAGCATCACACAAACCACAGCTCACCTCGATCAGAGCGATGTACTACTTCTGACCGTCTTAACTGCAACCGTACCCAGCGAAAACCAAAGTGAGGTATTCAACCCTCAGCTAACATGCCCAACACTTGACATCTCACAAGTGAGAACGACCATCGCCTGCGCGGGGACGCGTTGATAATCTTCAACGAAGAACTGATACCCGAAACCACTGATCTACCATGCATCGCACTCGACTCAAATATCCCAACGACTACTACTCAGCCGATCATCGTGTTTAAAAAAAACTCCATAGAAGAGAAACGCGCTCGCTCAAGACGCAAACCCAAAGATCGTACTTCCTCGTCCTCCTCCTCCTACAAGAGCACTCACAGCCGAGAACGCAGTGAGTATAGGAGATCGTGTTCTACAGAAAGCTGACGCTCATGCGAACGCTTTCGATCTAGGACACCTGCGCCTCATAGACAAGAACACCACAAAAGTTCCAACAAACCAGGCGACCGCTCCAGACCATCAAAATCTGGGCGTGAAACAGATCCGAAATGAAAAACAACACTATACTTCAGTGGCATTGCCAGTGACTTAAGAAAGATGAATTATGATCGCTTATCTCCACCCATAAACCTTTGGTGATAGGCCTCCAGGAGATCAAACTCCGTGACACAGCCACCTTCACAATCCCTCAATCTGTCATACACCGTCGCGAAGGTCACAATAATGTGACTGCACACGGCGGAGTGGTACTTATAATCCATTAAAGCATACCTCATCACCTCCTCTCTCTGATAACAGAACCCCAAGCGGTCGCAGTGAAGATATGTATCTCAAGACCAATTACAGTGGTATCTATCTATTCGTCACGAAACCACAAACTCACGGAGGCACTAATGACCGATCTGCTTAACCAACTGCATCATCCCGTACTCTTCCATAGAGACTTCAACAGCTACCATGAAGTGTGGGGATGCGTGAGAACAGACCCCAGGGGAGTGATAATGGCCAACTCCATAGACACTCACAACCTGGTCCTTCTCAATGACGGACAATCCACACGGATCACCCTCAAAAGTGAAACCGCCATCGATTTATCAATCTGTTCCCCCACTTTAGTTCCCCAACTCGCTCGGGGAGTCCTGCCTTCAACACATGACAGTGATCACAACCCAGTGATCATATCGCTCCTTACTAACCGACCAAACAATTCCGACGCACAGGAACTTCGATTCAACTATCGGAAAGCCAGCTGGGAGGAATACTCGACACATGTCGCATGGGACGATGTGGAGGGCCTTCCCGAAGACATTTCAGATCGCGACCTTGTCATAGATCTATACGATAAATTCCTAAGTGCAGCTGTCGCATGCATTCCCCAATTTTTACCCTCAACCTTTTCCCCGAAACCTTGTTGGTGCCCGGAGGTACAAGAAGCAAAGGACCAGCGTTTAAGGATGTACGTGGCCTTCCTCCGCGCACGTTCCCCCAGGAACCGAATAGCCTGGACAAGGGAAACTGCCGTGTTCCACAAACTTAGCGTGAAGAAGAAGCGAGAAAGCTGGACCCAATAAGTTAACACAATCAATCGAAACACCCCTCTTTCCCAAGTGTGGGAAAAAATCAGACGTATCCAAGGTCGCCCCGAGCGACCTAGCCACGTACTGTCGGACGGAGACACTATCTATTCTTCATACGCGGACATCGCGGACAAACTAGCTCAGACTTCCAGCCAAATATCACAATCAACAAATTATACGGCTTCTTTCCAACGTGAGAAGATCCTATGAGAAAGTGAGCATGGCGACTTCATTTCCGCAAATGAAGAATTCTACAACAAATCTTTCTCCCTCCATGAACTACAATATGCTATTGACCACACTCATGAAACCTCACCCGGGCCGGACCGAGTGCACATCAACATGATCAAACACCTACCTGACAACGCTCTCCAGCACCTACTAAATATGTTCAATACATTGTATTCAAATTCATTCTTTCACAACCAATGGCGGGAATCCGTAATTATCCCGATACCCAAACCCGGAAAATGTCACAGCGACCCACATAACTATCGTCCCATCGCCCTAACTAACGTCCTATGTAAGACAATGGAAAGAATGATAGACTCACGCCTAGTCGACTCCTTGGAATGCATGCAAACCTCAACAATGGCCAATGCCGTAAGCGTCACTCCACAACGGACCACCTCGTACGACTAGAATCAGACATTAGACAGGCCTTCGTCCGAAGAGAACATGTGGTTTCCATATTTTTCGACGTTGAAAAAGCATACGACACTATGTGGAAATACGGGATTATGAAGGATCTCCACCGTAAAGGTTTAAGAGGTCGCCTACCACGTTTCATCCACCAATTTCTCCCACTCTCTGCCACCCTCCATAAGAGGCCTCCGTGTTCTCTGCGGAGCTTCACGCACTCGAACTAGCCATCTCTATTGTAAAAACACATCGCTTCCCCAAATACGTCGTATTCTCAAATAGTCTGTGTGTCCTCACCCAGCTGAAAACACTGCACTACGAACATCCCGCTCTACGTAAAATGCAGCAACATCTCTGTGATGTCTGAGACAAGTCAGGCAGTTGAATTCTGCTGGATCCCCGGACACGCGGGAATAAGAGGAAACGAACTTGCGGACTCGCTTGCTTAACTGGCATCAACTCAACAAGAACAAATTTTCGCAATACATTGCCGGGACTGGTTCTCTATTTCATTATCAACTCCCATATAACATCGCGGTGGGATGAAATGTGGCAACAGAGTGGACAAAAAATGTTTTCAGTCAAACCCTCAGTCGGAGAATGGGAAACAAAGTTCACCAACAGGATAGACCAAGTGTTCATCAACCGCTTGTGCACGGGACACACGTGGACGACTCACAACCACCTGATGGTTGTCGACATAAGACCAAACGCACCACCTTGCCCCTGTTGCTACCAAGTGGCTATCAGCGTGAAACACTTACTGATGGATTGCAACGCACTCGCGACAGCCCGACGAGCGTTCATAAATCCCCCGTGCAACCTACTAAGCCTACTCACGGACCCAACCAACCGTAAAAAGCTTATTGCTTTCGGAAAACACACCGGACTATACGAAGCTGCCTAAGTCCCAAACATCTGTGCAAGTGAGGTGGTCTCTCCACCCCATTACGCACAGAGATAACAATACATTTACGATAATACGCGTTAACTCTTTACTCTCTTGTACTCGCTAGTACGCGAACATGACACAATTAAAATATTTACTGACTTCATCTTGACTAGACAAATATTTTTGTATGCAAGGCCGTGCGAAATTACCTGAATCAATGACGGTCGCGCCCTACGGGGTAGCCTATTATGACTCATGGTGAGGCTCAAATCCAATTTAAGCCTCAACTTGAGGTGGAAATGAGGCTCGAGTCCAATTAAACCCAGCATTGGTACCTGCTCGTTGCAAAACTGTATTCAGCAATGACATCGCGAGCATTGGTTTAACGAGGAATGAAACTGTGACAATCTCAGATTAAGCGCTGGTTGGTTGCGTTCTCTATAGCTGCGGATTTGAGGTGCTTCTATTATCAGCGTTAAATGCTACTTCCTCCTGCATCTGTTCCCTTTTTTTGATTTTTTTAGAACAGAAAATACCGACACATGATGCTCTCTTAGACCTTGTTCTACTTCGAAACTAACATTCTTGCTATCAAAAGGCAACCTAGTTTGGACCAAACAAAGTGCTGCTGTCTTCTTATACTTTTAAACACTTGTACTTATGCTCACTGCAAAAGTTTGCTCGCTGTTTACGCTAACCTTACCTAAACCGTGCTTGTTTCAGGTGCTAAAGCTGCTCACGAGCAACGTGTGCTCGCCGTACCTGGTGTGGGACAACAGCACCCGGGCCCAGCTTCTCGACTTCCTCACGACCAACTGCAAGACGCACGTGCGCACTGGTGAGAGCGACGCTTTCTTCGGGGCTGAATTCACCTTCGAGGCACACAAGGACGAGCTGGTCATCGGAGGTGTCTTCGTGCGCGTCTACAACGAGCAGCCCATGTTCCCCATCGAGGTGAGGCCTAACGAGCTGCCGATGTTTTGCTTCGATGTGAGGCTTACCAAGTCCAAGTTTGTTTTGAGCAATGTAGACTCTATAGAAAAATGATCTCTTTCCTACCTACAGTCCGCTTCCTAATACTAGCCTGGAAGTACCTCGTGCAACAGCTTAAGATTTTAACTTTTGTTATCTCGATACTCTCGATAAGCAGCTATTTCTCTGTAATGAGTCAAAGCCATATGGTTTTGCATTGCGCTTCTGCTTTTTATTCGAATGAATCCTGAAGAGAGAGATAACATCCGTTGAACGTAGTTTTTGATCGATTTAGACCTTTGTGTCTTTTGACCTTATTTGGGAATCTCGAAACTTTCAAGTTCCTCGAGTTTTTAGGAAAAAGAAACTTTTAGCGGCGCGTTGCGTCATGTGCCTGTTGGTCTAAATGTCTTCCAGGTAGCGAGTGGCGCGCATGGCCGTCTGTCGGCTGAACCCCTAATCCCCTCCTTTCCTATATAAGCGAGGGTTGGGCTACCCCATCATTCATGAGGGCTAGCGAAGTCGCTTGTAGTGAGGAGACGTTGGTGCGTAGTTAAGATAGCATGGGAGGAGGAAGCCCCATATGGCTCTTACTCATTACAGAGAAACAGCTTTTTATCGAGAGTATCGAGATAACAAAAGTTATATTCTCTTCCAGTCGAAGAGCCATATGGTTTTTCATAGCAAATACCATCATGTAGCGCAAGCTGGCCGATGCCATAAGAGCACGGAAGTTGGATGGACCGGCTCCGTCTAAATTACCACCATTGGTCTAAATGGTGGTAATGACTGTACTGATTGGCAAATACAAGAATTGTCGACAACAGCGAGAAGCTAGGTCCTAGCGGCAAACTAATATGCGGGCCCTGAACTTAAGGGCCCAAATAATATTCGAGTATGGGTAAATACAAATATGGCGTTGTGGCAACGGCAGTGAACGTGCTTGCTCAACGCGACTAAAAACAATATGCGGGCTACGAGCATGAGCAACCAAAGAGTAGTTTCGTAATCAATACATATTGCTCTCCAGAGAGGGTGTGTGAACCGTCCTTTAGGCAATAAATTTTAAATATACCAGTACTAACAATGTGTACAACAGCTAGCTCCTATTGTAACAGTGTTGTATTGCAAGTAGGATAAGGAAATACATATTTCGTAATCCGTAACCTGAAGGCTTTGCGTGGAGTGTCGCCGCACGCGATGGTAAGATAATGAAGTACGTACTCTATGCTACGTAGAGGAGGTGCTGGCCTCAGCGAATGCAGTGTCCGAAACGCATGAGGCGAGAAGGACTATCTACCTGGTTCCCAAGGAGACGCAAGGCTAGTTTGGCTTCTCTACTGTGAAGAGTTATTTGTGCACGAATACGTGTGGCGACCTACAAAACGCCTTGGGTATGATGTCATGAAACGGGACTCCACGCGTCCAAGTGAAAGACGAGGCATACATGCGGACATCGTGAGCTTTAGCGAAGGCATACGGTGTGGCCTCGTTGATAAGCGAGCAGATGTAGTGCCCCACCGATGACGCCCTGAGATGCTTGCCGGAAGTAATATGAATGAACAAAATCTCATTGTGCGATGAACATCGTGCTTTGTAGGCTTTGAGTGTGGCCATAGGGCACAAGCCGTGTGCCCGGCCATCCGGCAGCCGTGAGGTGATAGAGATGAGCAGTGGCGTGTGGGCGAGGGTCTGTTTTTTGTACAGGAACTTGGCAGCGGTCAGGATGAGCGCGCATGGAGGGTTCGTGGAGAAATGGAGTCCCGTGTGTGACTTGGCTGCAATTTCAGAGACCCTGTTGCCTGCTGCGAGCGCGACGAGCAACAGTCTTTTGAAAGAGCGCCCAAACTTATGTCGTGTGAGTATTGAAGCGAGGAGAGGCGAGCATGTCGAGCACCAGCTCAAGCTTCCACTGCGGCACGAAACGTCGTTGTGACGGATTCTTGTGAAACCGGGCCCTAGCCGAAGCCATGTAAGAGGACATGTGTAGCGCATTCCTGTTGACCAGAACCGTCGTACGAGGGTTGAGCCGCTTCTGGTTGAGGAACGACAAGAGGGTGAACTGGTTGATGGACTGCGCCTGCGTGGCGCGTAGTCACGCTTGGAAAAAAGCCCAGACGCTTTGGTATTGGCGTTGTGTGGGCTGCCTGTGCGTGTTGACCAGAGTGTCCGCCGGCGAGCTATTGAATTTGATCCTGACCGCCGTTTTTAAAAATTGAATGCGAGATAACGCGAGAAGGGTCGTTATGTTAGAGGGACCCCCCTGCTTTCGATACGCTTGGACTCGTCGAGGGCGAGCGGGAGTTCGTTGAAAGACGCGACGACCGTGCGCCACCACAGTGCGTTGAGGTGGTCGGAACCAAGAGGACGCTGCTGTAGCGGTGCGTCTCGAGTTTGCGGAGCACTTGGGGGATCAGGTTGTATGGAGGGAAGAGGTATATTTCCTTCCACTGATTCCAGTAGCATTGGAGAGAATCCACTAAAGCCGCTCGCGGGTGAGGAAACTGAGCGTCAGATAGTGGGAGCTTGGGGTTCTCGGGAAGCGCGAAGAGGTCGATATGCATGGTCTCGCGCAGGGTAGGAGGCGGGAGAAGCACTGAGGCGTCAGCGCTCATTCCGTTTCTATCCGTAGGAGACATGAGAGCTGATCGGCCCAAACGTTCTGCGAATCAGGAAGGTAGGTCGCGAGGAGATAGAGGTGGTGGCGCTGGAGGATCTGTAGGAGCTGTTCTCCGAACTTCTGCAGCGCCGTGGCCTTGCTGGAGCCCAAGTGGTTCACAATGGCTTCTGCCGCGCGGTTGTCGGACATCGCGCGGACTGTAGTGTGATGCCAATGAGCTCGTGCGCCCAGCCCGTGTATGATTTCCAGCTATTCCTTCGCCATAATATGGAGATGGCGTTCCCAGGGAGACCAGCGGCCGTAAGACTGCTGCACCACGCTTTGTCCGATGCATCCGTCCACAGGAGGTGCTCCGGGGGAGGCATTACGAACGGGACGGGGGTATGAAAAAAGTCCCGTCGCGCCAGTGCTGAGCTGCCTGGTGGTAGGGATTGTTGAGACGGCAGGGCTTGCGGGAGAGGTGGAATGAGCGTGCTGCGATCACCACCTCGTTGAAGAAGTGGTGAGCATGGCGTAAGTTAGGTGTGAGGAAATTTATTATGCCGAGGAAACTCTGACGCTGTCGGAGCGAGAAAGTTCCGCGGGAAAGTATCTCCTGTTGGCTGGCTGGCTGCCGGTCATGACTGGCTGATGGTGTTACGTGGCGGCGGCTGTGGTGGCTGCTGATTGGTCGTGGAGTCGCCGGCTTTGGAGCTGGCTGGCGGCCACCTTGTGACCGCTCGCCGCCGTCTTGTGGCCGATATCGGATGGAGTGAGCAGTCGGTGATCAGCAGTGACGGGGTTAGGCCCTCAACTGTAGCCAGATTAACATCTCTGTGGCCATGTCCCTGCAGCGGTTCATGTGTCGTAAGGCTGGAGCGATGGACCCAGCCGCGCCGTTGAATGTTACCCCAAGAAGTCGATCAGCTGGGTGGGTTCTAGAATAGATTTCTCCGTGTGGATGCGGAAGCCCAGTTTGAGGAGAAGGTTGCAGGCCGTCTGGGTGTTGCGTCTGCAGTGAAGTGCTGTCTGTGCCCATAGTAGCCAGTCGTCGATGTAGAAGGCCGCATCTATCCCTTGCTGGTGGAATAAACGAAGGGGCAGCTTCGCGACCGTTCTAAAGATTTTTGGTGCCAGATTGTGACCGAATGGGAGGGCCAAAAACAAAAACTGTTGGCCTCGCAGTTTGAAGGCCAGGAACCTTTGAGAGCTGTGATGAATTTGGATGTGCGGGAAGGCGTCCTCGATATCCAACTTGGTGAACCAGAGTAGAGTTCAGCGCTCCCGTATGCGTTGCGGGTGTGACGTGCGGAACGTGGATACCGGGATGTATCTGTTGAGGTCGGAGAGGTCGATGACCAGGCGATCTCCTCCTGAGGCCTTGGGACCGCAAAGATGCGAGACACAAAAACCGTCTGTCTGTGAACCGCCTTGACTATGCCTTTGCGCAGAAATTCTGATACGAGGGGTTCTAGAACGTCCTCGCGTTGTCAGTGAGAGACTGTGTGATCAAGTGGGGGGGGGGGTCGTGGCGTCCATTTCCAGGAAAGGCCTGTGGCGATAATGCGTTTCACCAAGGGCGTGGCCTTGGTTCGGTGTGCGAGGCGGTTCCTGAGAGTTGCCGGCAGAATGTCAGTTTGCTGTCTGTGGTTAGCTGTGGGCTGCGAGCGGGAGGGGGAGGGTCGTTTGTGTGCTGAGGTTCCCCGACCCCCTTCGCGACTTTTCTTCTTAGAACGTATTGGGTGGGTCCCCTGGCCCCGAGGGCAGGTGAGGAGGGGGCCTTGAGCTTGTTTGAGGGGCACCGGAGACCACCCGCCTCCCTTAAGGTTGCCTAGCTCTGACAGACAACGCAGGAACTGAGGGGTAACTGGCGTGCTATCGGTGAGGACGGGAGTCCGGATACGCTCAATGATCCCCGTCATTGATGCGCCGTAGCAGCGCAGGTTTTGAGCCGCCTGCGTGCGGAGTGAGAAGTTCTTGGTACGTGCTTCTATGGCAATGTGATGGACCGTGAAAGCGATCTTATCCTTTGTGGCATCAAAGTTAGCCTTTGGGGAGAGGATCGGAGCATTCGCGAACTCCATCAGGGACTTGACTACGGGGTCAGTGTGCTGTGAGATCAAAGTGCGTGTTTGACCAAGCGTCGAGGTCCTTCGGTGCCGACCCGTTGGGCAGGGTGGTATTGATTTGCTCGAGGAGTTTAGGTAGTGCATTTGGGATACGTTCCAGAACGAACAAACCGTTCTCTCTGATAGTCACCCCCCGATGGGAGGGTTGCTTGACCGCGAAGACACTCTTGAAAAGCTGGAGAGGGAGCTTCTTTGAACCTACTGGCGGCAGAAAGGGGTGGACCTGCGGACGAGTAGCTGAACCGCGGTGCTGGTCAAGTCCACCGGGGAGAAAATGAAGTTAAGGCGTGTCTCATGAACCTTGATCAGATTGTTAGGGGACTCTGTGGTGTAGACCTCATAGTCGCCGCTCACCAATCCCTCTGTGTACGTTGCGCTGAGGGTAGGTACATACCACCTCTCTTCCGAGGAATGGGGAGAAGCGAGGGGCGCTGTTTCGTCTGCTGCCGTGCTGTCCTCCTTTGCCTTCCGTTGGTTCCTAGTCTCCGAGTAGCGAGGTGGATTGCGTTGCGTGCCCGGAAGTGTAAGGTGGCGGGAGTCAGGGTGCAAAAAGGACCTAGTGTCCGATGTGACGTTGCCAGTGTATCTCCGTCTCTTGGACCGATTTCTGTTCAGGTAAGCCTTGTTGGCTGCACTGCCTGGGGCCGCTTTCATGGCCGATAGGCAGATCGCGCACCCTGCTGGCCTATACACGTGTCCCGCGAAGCAGCTGGAGTGTCTCAGGCAGATGGTATGGAGGTCGTTTTTGGGCAGAGAAGAGGCAAATTGAGAGCAGGTGGACCGGGAAGCCGATAGGTCTTGCTGTCGGGTGGCTCGGTGGCCCGACGCGGGGAGCGTTTCCGGCATGTTCTGAAATCAGGGAGAGAAGTCAAGACTTATACGAGAGTATGGGTATAACACAATATTTTGCAGAAAGTGTTTGATCCGACCAAAATTTGTGTAATTATGTTGACAAATTTTACGTGTCGACAAATTTGGTGTGTGCAAAAATTTGGTGTGTCAATCAATTTGGTGTGTCAACCAATTAGGGGTGTCGACCAATTTGATGAGTCGACCAATTTGGTGAGTCAACCAATTTGGTGTGTCGACCAATTTGGCGTGTCGACCAATTTGGTGTGTCAACCAGTTTGGTGTCTCGACAAATTTCTGTCTCGACAAATTTCTGTCTCAACAAATTTCTGTCTCAACAAATTCCTGTCTCTACAAATTTCTGTCTCGACAAATTTCTGTCCCGACAAATTTCTGTCTACAAATTTCTGCCTTGACAAATTTCTTCCTCGACAAATTTCTGCCTCGACAAATTTGTGTTTAGACAACTTTCTGTTAAGACAAAATTCTGTTAAGACAAATTTCTGTTACAACAAATTTCCGTCTTGACGAATTTCTGTCTCACAAATTTCTGTTACAACAAATTTCTGTTACAACAAATTTCTGTTTCAACAAATTTCTGTCTTGACAACTCTGTGTTTCAACAACTTTTTGTCTCTACAAATGTATTTTTTAGCAAATTTGCCTTGGCAAATTTCTGTTAGACAAATTTCTGTCTCAAATTTCTGTCACAACAAATTTCTGTCTCAACAAATTTCTGTCTCAACAAATTTCTGTTCTATGAAATTTCTGTTACAACAAATTTCTGACATTTGGTGTGACGAAAAATCATGTGTTGACAGATTTCTGTCTCAACAACTTTCTGTCGTGGCAAATTTCTGCTTCGACAACTTTCTGTCTTGACAAATTCCTGTTGCGACCATTTTCAGTCGCGACAAATTTTTGTCTTGACAAATTTAGGTGTTGGTGTGTCGACAAATTGGTGTGTCAACAAATTATGTGTCAACGGATTTCTGTCGTGACATTTGTTTCAAAAAAATTCTGTCTCGACAAATGTCAGTTTTGATGTTGTCGTGTCGTGGGACGCAGCTCACCGAGAACAAATTCAGTAGAGCAGGGCAATAATTTCCGACCCTATCTGAGGCTCTAAGGGCAGTGGGTCACTAAACCACTGCCCAGATGGGCCGCCCCGCACTGAATCTTACCTTTCGAAAAGGTGCGACGATATGTCAGGATCGAGGGAGGCGGGAGTGCTCTGCGTCCAAAGCAAGAGCGACGAATGAATGGTGGGGTAGCACAACCTTCGCTTATATAGGAAAGGAGGGGGTTGGGGGTTCAGCCGGCAGACGGCTGAACGCAACACTCGCTACCTGGGAGACATTTAGACCGACAGGCGCAAGACGCCACGCGCCGCCAAGCGATCAAAAGTTCCCTTTTCCTAAAAACTCGAGGACAGTCGAAGAAATTGGAAGCTTCGAGATTCTCGAGTAAGGGTACAAGACACAAAGGTGTAAATCGGTCGAAAACTATGTAAAACTGTCTCAATAATGTTTTTTCTTCAGGATTCATTTCAATAAAAAGCAGAAGCGCAATGCAAAACCATGTGGCTCTTACGAGTGGAAGAAAAAGACTGCTTACAGCGATTTGTCATTCTTCGGATCGCATCGCACTTCACCTGGGGTGCAGATAGAATTACACCATTACGCCTTTACCGCGCTATCAACCGGTCCAAACTGGACTGTGGGGACCGTGGTCTACGGCTCCGCAAAACCAAATATTCTCAAAACAATGGAACCAGTTCACAATGCCGCATTTTGCGCTTGTACTGGAGCTTTCTGCTCCTCCCCTATTGTCAGCCTTCTTTGTAAAACTGGTGAGCCTTGTCTTGCCCTGCGACGAGAACAAATTGACCTCCAATTTCATTGCCATGTTCTTGTTTGCCCCACCTTCCCTACGTGTATCACAATCCGACAGCGCCATCCCAATCTTGCTTCCTCCTCGAGCTTCTCAAAACGCATTGAGCTCCTCACTGCTGAGCTTGAACTACCCCACATCATGGTGGACATTCTCCCGCGAGATGCTATTCCAATCTGGCGTATACCAGAAAATATGCTCTGCCCTCACTATTTTACTGGCCGAAAGGCAGATGTTGCACCCCAAAATCTTTGAGCTATTTTATAGCCCATACGGAGACTCATCTCGCTGGGAGCTTGCATATCTTCACTGATGGATCTTAAGACGACAATGCTGTGGGCTGTGCAGCGGTGCTACCCGGTCGCATCGTCACTAGGAAACTCACGCTATCAGCGTCAGTTTTCACTGTTGAACTCACGGCCATTGCCGATGCCCTCTTGGCGGCTGATACTCTGCCAGATGCCAATATCTCAATCTTCAGTGATTCGCTTAGTGCGCTTCAAAACCTGGAGATCTTCAACAAATGCCACCCTGTCGTTTCAGCAATCTTGCGTTGGCTTGTGTGATTGTCCTCCAGAAACAAGAACGTTCGTTTGTGCTGGGCTCCGGGCCATTGTGGGGTGGTGGGCAATGAGCGGGTGGATGAAGCGGCGCGAAGAGCTGCAGCGGCGCCTGACCCAGCAGAACAGCGTCCACTCCCATATAAAGACTTTTACCCAGCGATGAAAAAAAAGCTGTGCGAAATAAATGGAACATGGAATAGTCTGATGTTCCTATGAGGAATAAATTGCGTCCTATTAAAGACACACCCACACCCTGGGTCTCATCAAGCAACCGATCTCGACGGACTGAGGTAACTCTATGCCGATTGAGAATTGGACATAGCAGACTAACGCACAGACACCTAATGGAGGCGTCGCCACCTCCTTATTGCATGGACTGTCTAGTCCCTCTTACAATAGCCCATGTCTTGGTAGAGTGCCCCACATGGACGAAATGTCGACGCACATACTTCCCTAAGAGCCGGTTCCCTGACCTCCCTAATATACTCCGTCTAATGCTTACTGAGTTCCCTCAGAGACAATTCAGTGCAGAACCGCTTCTCAGCTACCTTTAGGAAACCAGCCTCATCACTGAAATCTGATATGTTGTGGATTGATTATACTTAATCTTACCTACCGATAGACTCCTCCATCTTGGAGGACCACCGTTTTCTTTGCTCACTTTGAGTAGGACACATTTGTGACCTCTCCCTATATCTCTATAAACAGTAGTGACCTAAGCATGCCGTGAGTCGAAAAAATCCCGGAGACTGACGATGGTTTGTCGATGACTTGATCTATAAACTGTAGTGACCTAAGCATGCCGTGAGTCGAAAAAATCCCGGAGACTGACGATGGTTTGTCGATGACTTGATGCGAGCCTGGCTGCTGTTATGACGTTCGGTGCCTGAAGGACATTGACTCCAGTGCACTAGAAAGCCTTGACACTCTAATCTAATCTGAGCAAAGAAAATGTCAATGTTTATATGATAAGCAATGTAACTTTCAATGTTTATGGTTGGTAAAGTAAATTTCATAGGTAATGATGAACAAGGCAAGTTTTCAATGTTTGTGATGACCAAGTTGAGTTAACGAGCTAGAAGTTTTTGATAAGCCGGAAAAATTTCATTAGGATCTGTGCTGAGGTTTTTGATAGCTATTAATTGTTAATGTTGCTGAATATGCGTGGCTGTAGTACGAATGATGTAAAGAGGAGGGAGATGGGTGAGATGTTTGTGAGGAGGAAGTTTGATGGTGTTGGTGCTGAGTGAGACGAAGTTGAAAGGTAAGGGCGATTGTGAGTTTAGTGTGGTAAGTGGAAGAAAGTCTGGTGTGGAGGAAGATAGAGCACGAGAAGGTGTGGTCTTGATATTGAGTGATCCGTTGGCTAGTAGCGCTACCGAATGGAAGGAGGTGTCCTCAAGATTGATGTGGTTGAAAGTTGAGTTAGGCGTAGGAAGATGGGCATTTGTGAGTGCTTACGGACCTGTCAGCGAGAGGAGTGTAGAGGAGAGGGAGCAATTCTAAACTGACCTGAGTGAGTGTATTGAGAGTTTTGGAGGTAATTTCAACGTAGTTGTACTGGGTGACCTTGCTGCGAGAGTTGGTGATGTAGTGGTGGAGAATGTGATAGGAAGGTATGGTGTACCCAGTAGAAATGACAGTGAAAAAAAACTGATAAATCTGTGTATGGAGCAGGAGTTGGTGGTCGGGAACAGCTTGTTCAAGAAGCGAGATATTCAGAAGTACACATGGGTAAGGATGGCCCATGGTGCAATGGTGGAGAGAGCACTGATGGATTTTTGTGCTGATATCGAGGAGAGTGGTATGGAGGCTGTTGGATGTGCGGGTGTTGAGAGGGGAGGGTGGAGGAGTGTCTGACCATCTGCTGATGGAAGGTAGATTGGAAGCGGAGAAGAAGTGGAAGGGCAACAAACAAGTGGGAGGAGGGAGAGAGGTAGTGAAAGTGAGTGGACTGAATGTGAAAAGTAGAGTCGAGGAGTTCCAGCAGACGTTGAAGAAAGTGACAACGTGAGAGGAGAGGACCTGAGAGATGTGGAGAAAGAATGGGAGACGTTAAGGGATGCGTTGCTGAAATGTGCGAAGAAGGTGTGTGGTGTGCGCCGTGTGGGCGGGTGCAGAAGGAAAGGCTGCGATTGGTGGAACAAGGAAGTCAAACTGGCGGTGGCACGGAAAAAAGAGCGTTTGAAGAGTGGTTGCAGGTGAAGTCGGTGGTGGCTCATGAAAGCTACAAAGAGAGGAGAAATTAGGTGAAGCGGGTGGTGAAGAGAGCCAAAAGGGACGTTTATGCCAGGTGGGGCAGACGGTTGTGCCAGAATTTTGAGGCGAACAAAAAGATGTTCTGGAAAGAGGTGAAGAGGGTGAGAAAGGGAGAGACCGGAAAGGAGGAAGTGGTTAAAGGTGAAACAACCAGTTGTTGTTGGAAAGTGGTGATGTACGGAAGAGGTGGGCCGAGTATTTTGATCAGTTGTTGAATGTCGAGGATGACAGAGAGGCTGACATTGTTGCTGTGGGTGGTGGTGCTCGGATGCCAGTTTTGGGAGAGACTTGTTGCGGACATAACCAGGAATGAGGTGCAGGAGGCGGTGGACGTGATGAAAGCAAGGAAAGCCCCTGGTTTGGATGGCGTTGTTACCGAGTGACTGAAGAAGGGTGGAGTAACGATTGTCGAGTGGTTGGTGAGGTTACTGAACTTGTGTTTTGTGGCAGGCGTGGTACCGAGTGAGTGGCGCAGTGCCTGCATTGTTCCGCTGCATAAGGGCAAAGGAGATAAAAATAAATGCTGCAAATCGAGAGGTATCAGTCTGTTATGTGTAGCTGGTAAGTTGTACGGGAGAGTGCTGATCAAAAGGATTAGAGACTGTACGGACTGCGCAATTGGAGAGGAACAGTGTGGCTTTAGGAGAGGTAGAGGGTGTGCCGATCAGATTTTTGCAGTGAGAGAGGTCTGTGAGAAGTACCTTGCCAAAGGAAAGTATGTGTTCTGGGCCTTCATGGATCTGGAGAAGGCATACGACAGGATTGACAGGAAAGCGCTGTGGAGGGTGTTGCGTTTGTATGAAGTGGGCGGACATCTGTTGAAAGCGGTGCCGAGTTTCTATGCTAACAGCCGAGCATGTGTCAGAGTGGGGAGCGAGGTGAGTGATTGGTTCACGGTGAAAGTGGGACTGAGACAAGGCTGCGTGATGTCTCCCTGGCTGTTCAACCTCTATATGGATGGAGTGGTCAGGGAGTTGAACGCGAGTGTGCTGGG
>SDVV010007160.1:0-17952 GCA_016164225.1 Gammarus roeselii
GCCCCGTCCCGGACACCCATTGGTGCACGCTCTGCTGCCCCGTCCCGGACACCCATTGGTGTACGCCCTGCTACCCCGTCCCGAACACCCATTGGTGTACGCTCTGCTGCCCCGTCCCGGACACCCATTGGTGTACGCTCTGCTGCCCCGTCCCGGACACCCATTGGTGTATGCTCTGCTGCCTCGTCACGGACACCCATTGGTGTACGCTCTGCTGCCTCATCCCGGACACCCATTGGTGTACGCTCTGCTGCCCCGTCCCGGACACCCATTGGTGCACGCTCTGCTGCCCCGTCCCGGACACCCATTAGTGCACGCTCTGCTGCCCCGTCCCGGACACCCATTGGTGCACGCTCTGCTGCCCCGTCCCGGACACTCATTGGTGTACTCTGCAGGCAATGCCTGTTTAGTAGCGCTCGTATGTACTGAGTGACCCTGAGGCACGGAGGAAGCAGCGGGCTGAGGGGGGCACATTGGATAGGAACTGTCAAGCTGGCAGGAGTGAGGCGAGATACTGTTATGACGTTTAGATGAAGAATGACCGGAAACAGTACTACTTTCGGAATTTATTTGTATCCAAGCGAAACTTTGAAAATAATATGCAATGTTATACACACAGGGTATGGGTGTATTTCTTTAATTTTTTTTAATATAATTTTTTTTTCATTTCAAGGCAAGAAATGACCTTAATATCATGAGGTCTGCGAAATTCAGCGAAGTAAAACATTTCCAAGCCTTTGGGGGATTACAATATCCCTGGATTTCATATAACGTTTTGAAAGTTCCAAATGATCAATCCCGTTTTACAATGGCAACGACGTTTCATTGATAGCTTGTGACCGACATGATTTCTAACGATGAACAGAGCATTCATCAAGTATTATACATCAATGTTAACGCTGTAACATAAAATAGGTCAAAAATATCACAAACTCCCAATGTTATTAGTGTCAGCTTTTAGAAGCCATGTTTCCCCAGCTCCTACCGTAACAGTTCACTGTCTTCTGAGGTAAGCTAGAGCAAAAAGGTTGAAAAATACCTTATAATGGCAGGTTATGTTCTCCGTTGGTAGGATGAGTATCGCTAGACGAGTTGAATTTTAATATCCCAGACGCGCCTATTTTGAATCAAATAACGTATAATAATTCATGAGTCATTGTGTACTTGTTACACAGGAAAGCATATTCAGAACCTTGCAAATTTAAAACTCATTTTACAATCT
The DNA here is from genome assembly GCA_016164225.1 of Gammarus roeselii. Taxonomy (NCBI): domain Eukaryota; kingdom Metazoa; phylum Arthropoda; class Malacostraca; order Amphipoda; family Gammaridae; genus Gammarus; species Gammarus roeselii. Next base: position 1,223 of record SDVV010007160.1, read on the forward strand.
ACAGCAAGCCATGAAGGAGTAGGCGGCATAAATTGAAACTGATGAGCGGCGACATTCTCTACGTGCGATCCATGATTTAGAATCATGATTGGGGCATTACTGAGTCATTGGCATTTAATGCATTACATAAGCTGATATACGAAACGTGTATTTGAATTGTTCACCTAAGGCAAGGCAGTGATTTAACAAAGCATGGAAGATATATTCAAGCGAATGATAGAGATATCAATGGGTGTAACACGATTCAATATTAGAGTGAAACATAGACACGACAACGGGTGTAACATGAAAAAATATTCGTGTGAACGATAGAGATATCAATGACTGTAACACGATCCAATATTCCTGAGGACAGAAGAGATATTAATGGGTGTAACACGATCCAATATTTGTGTTAACGCACGAGATATTAATCGGTGTAACACGATCCTATGTTCGTGTAATTGATAGAGATATCAATGGGTGTGACACGATCCAATATTCGCGCGAACGATCAAGATATCAATGCGCTGTAGTGATAGCAATGGTTGTAACACGATCCAATATTCGAGCGAACGATCATGGAATCAGTGTGTGTAACACGATTCAACATTCGAGTGGAAGATCCAATTTGCGGTCATGTGTTCTTTACAGGGCCAAGCACTTCTCATGAATAATTCTATTCGCTGCCGTGACCGTTCGTCATCGTACCGGAGCAGGGAATATTTAGTGTCTTTTCTGGAAGCCCCAGTTCGTGATTGGAGATGAACAGTTTTCTTCCAGCATAATTGCTTGCAAAAACTTGGCTCTACGTTGGATGATTCCAGCTGGAAAAAAATATAGTTATCTGTTGAGAAATCCTGTTGTGAAGGGAAGGAAGAGCAAAAATTATCTAAGAGAAACGGAGCGTAAAAATTATAGATGTATTTATGTGATGTTCCCTTTTGTTTTTATACACGTGGTTTTACAGTCACGGGACGATCCATGATACTTTGTGCAAGACAAGTCATCAGGAGTTGCTACCCGCAATTGATGAGGAGAGATCCTCCAACTGACGATAAACATGGATTCACCATGAAATAGGTTTTAGCCTTTTTGGATAAAAAAAATACAGTTTATCAGCAGAAAAATAAATTTCTTTGCGAACGATCTTTGAATCAGTTTTGCCTAACTGTGCGTTATGCCAATAATGACGTTTTGCATTGATTGTAGTAAAACTGGGAGCTTGCGACTGCCACGTAATAGGATAAAGCGAACGAGCTTGTCTCGCGGATTGGGATAACGACTTAATTTGAATAGTTTTTGTAGAACAATCAGAGTATGTTTACATGCTTCAATGCCAGATATAAAGTGAGTAGAGGTTGCACCTCTACCGTCGCATGCTAAAATAAAATAATCCTATTGAACATTGAGTTTGAAGTAAAATGTTTTTTCCTTAATCGAGTGTAAACCTGTTTTAAATTTCAACATCCAATAATGTGGATGGTTAGGTCTTAACGCTGTGCTTAACGATTTCCAGTAACACTGTGAATTTTATTAAGTTTCTGTAAGAGATTTATGGTGAATCCAGCAGGTTCTGCAAGTGAACATTTTTATTTAAATTGAACTCTTTTGTTTGAACATATTTTTCGGAATTGAAAACTCACATCGTAATCATTCAATTATTCAATAATTTTCCCGATAATAGTAACAAGAAAGATAACACCACCAATGAACAAAAAAAAATTAAACATCGGGTAGAATGATTCTAACAATTCTTAATGTATGTACAGAAGGCGTAGAGTAATATTTAAACATGCACGATCCTGCTCCTCTAATTGCCAGTGCTTGCAATAACGCATTAGGCTGCCCAAGAAGGCCCTATCCAGTGCATGCATCGGCCCTAACTCTCGGCGAGGTTTATCGCTGTTTCATTGCCACAGTAAAGCACTGCATTACCACAGCTTATTACACAGACGGTCATGAAGGGAAGTACCTCAAGGTCAGTTTTCATCTATAAACGGTAAAATTTTAAGAAAAAACAATTTTGAGGAACTTTCTTTCATAACGGTCTGTGGGCATCAGGGTGGGACGCTAATCAAAATTTGAACCACTGAACTGATGTCCTCCACTCATGACATCAAATATTCAAATGAAGTATTTGTAAGCTGCGTTGAATAGGAGACAAAGTATCATTTTTCATAAATTGTTTTGCAGAAGCTGAACAGCTCGTTCCACTTTATATATAAACATATTTCACACAGTACTATGCTAGTTAGCTCATGTTTGGTTATGAAATCCGTAGGGTCATGAGCAGGGCATAATTTTTTTTCAAAATCTTTATGTAATCTTAAAATAAAATACCGTTGATGGTTTGAGTTCTATTGTAGCAACAGGAGTTTCAAAGAAATCCCATCTATCAATTCAACTGTTTAATGATGTCCGTGTACCATGAGGTCATTGTTAAATTACTTGCCATTACGATTGGTGAGCATGCACCATCATAGTAAGGTCGCATAGACATGTTAAGTTTTCCGATGATGGTCAAGATATTGGTCAGCTTGAGTCAGTGGCATATTCGAATCACCAGATTACTGTACTTTGTTATGGCAAACAACTGGAGACATCGCACTTCTTTGCTACGTTCAATAGGCGATACTGGTTTGCGGTAGACTCTCAATTATTTCAACCTCTACTCGTTACGAATTATGTGCTGCTTGTGATATTCATAAAACACATTTCATTAGCACTGTTATACAAAGCATACGACGAATACTATCGGCTAAGCTTCATTCAATGAAGACGCAGAGTACAGATGGTAGTGCCAACCGGAACCCTTTGCTGAAGTAGAGCCTGGTTTCTGTTCAAATCCTCTAGCAGGGTATCACCAGCTTTTATTTTATTTTTATTTTGACGATGCTCCTCTCTTCTGACGTGCACCCAAGGGTGACCTCGTAACAGATATTCACTGATCATATACGAAGATAAATTTTTTTTCCCGAAGAGCCCTTCACTCTGCGCTTAGCACAACCATCGATCAATTCTCTTATAACCAGGTGAACCAGCATCACATGACGATGGGGGCGCATTATCTAGGCTATAAAAAGCACGTTGGTTGAAAAGGTGACAGCTGTGGTCACTGTACTACATGTGACTTCACAATGCGAAATAGTTTTCGTAATCACTATAAAAATAACGGATTGGCTTTCACGAACCAGGTGCTTTTTGCGGCATCTGTGCGCTGCAAGAGGCAAGTGTGATTGACATGCAAATTCCACGTAGTTGGTAGGGGTCGGTCGGGTTCAAATGAAGGAATACAATTAATATGAAGTAAAACACGAGCGCTTTGAACATCAATCCACATTTTTCTACTATTGACCTATGGTTTAGGAGATGATCATATATGCACTTCAGTGGACATCTGGCAGTATTAAACATACACCGGCACGATCAAACAGACATTGGCCAAAAACATTAATGAAGATTAGTATTCACCAATATTGTCAATATGTAGCTGAGTTATATACAGGAATGTATTTAAGTGCAATGTAGCGATGCAGTGGATATTTGACAATGAATTGCAAAACTAAATACATGTATCACCATTTGAGGTCGATGTCACACGGATTATTTCTTAAGAAATTCACGTAAAATTCATCACCACATCTCAGTGACGACTCGTCAATTAGAAAAAATATTTGCACGTGCATTTTTGTAAACCTTTTCAAATAGACTAAGAATATTGCATAATTGCTTCCCAACTTAAACGGTTAAACATTTGTCACTCAACCTTCACCTGCACACGGTATTTAATGTTCATGTCACGGAACTTTCTGAATGGTTTTCATCGCTTATCAGCTACATTTCGGGGAATAATTTGTAATGTCCACTACACCATGCAAAGTTTTCAATTTCACTCTATTCTCTTGTGATGTGCTCCAGTTGCAATTTTAAAGCAGGCCGTGCTAAACAAAAACAGGAAAACTTTCGACGTTCACATTTCTCAAACAAACCTCACCTGCTCCTATTTTGCTGTCGACTTGTAGATGGCTTGCTTCCATCGGACTTGTGAAAGGTTGCCTGTCGTGTTAACAATGTTGCATATCAATGATCTCTTCCAGTCTTAAATTATTCTTTCTTCCTTGTCCTTCTGTGAGACTTGTATAGCCCATTTATCCTCATGTTGATATAGCCATTATGACGCTTACAATGATAATATTGGTTTGTTGTCAGTTGACCCTGAACGTTGGTCAACTCTATGAATATGGTAAGTGAAAGTTCGGGAACCAACCCAAGTTCATAGATACATCAATAATGATTCAATTTTGGTGCGGTGGGAATATGGAAAGAAGCTTCAATTGAACCTGTCGTCCCATTAATGATCCTTCGTGTCACATCGTTGTGATGATCAGGGACGACACGTGTATTGCTCTAGATGTTGATATTGGTTTAATCACATTATTATACTCTGATTGCACAATTGTACAAAACTCAAATACACAGTTCCACACCATTATAAATAACATTATGTTCTACATATAATCGCACTGATCCATTTATCATCATCAAACTTTAGAAAATGGAAGAGAGCAAGCTGATTAAAACGATGTGACTCATGCAAGTACTAATCAATCTGCGAACTGGCATGGGTGGTCAGGAAAAATACAAACTGCCCGCCATTGACTTGCGCAGGTTTAAATCAAATCGGAAAACAATGAATTATCACATTATAATAAACCTCAATTTACTCTGAACAAATCAGTCACTGCTCGGCATCCGCATTGTGCTTAGTTCGCCGCGCAGGGCCTGTGAGGACGCGCGGGAGCTTGCAGCCATTTTCGCTGCTGAGTGGCAGCTTCTTGTCGATGCTCGTCTAATGTTCACGCAAAAATGTACAAGCCGTCGATTTTCTTTCGACATTTAGTCAGGTCGGATCGCATGCCGAGAAAAGAATGCAGCTGAAAAAACAAAACTGGTGCTGTTTCTAATAACGAATGAATAAAAGTTACGCATTCGATATTCAGTGTTGGCATTTCCTTGTATCAATTGGGGTCAATCACCTCAAACTGAACAAGCGTTGAGTTTCTTGTGATTTGTTCATAAAAAAATCCATGCCTGCCATCTTCTGCATGTTCAAAGTCAGATGAAGTTGTCTTTATCTCACTTCATGCAGGGTCGCTTTAGTTTTATAAATGCAATACAAACTGGTGTAAAGAACACCCTGAAACACTTGAAGGCCACAGGCTAACTACAGTTATTGCCATGTTGATATGCTCTGAATGTTCTGCATGCGTCTAACTCCAGCGTCAAGTAATCTGAACATAAAATCCGACCCCAAAATAATTTATTCTATCTAGGTTACGTAAGATAATGGAAGAGGTAATTTAGTATAATTCTCAGCTGGCTCACATCAAAATGAAGTATCATATTGCATGGATAAGATTCCTTTCTGCCCCTTTGTTCACTCGAGCAAATTTCAACTCCCTTGAATTTATCCAAGGAAGATTTCAGCTGTCTTTGGTATTAAAGAGAACATACCTTCATGGTAGACAGCTACCATGTTGGAGCAATATCATCGAGTAATACATGACGGTAAAAATACAACAATTGGATGTACAAATATTTCTTGATTGTTTCTAAAGTCTGAACAATCATCCCACAAGGGCCGTTGGAAGTGAGGGCAGGACGTTCCCACTACTGATGCTGATAGAAGTACTTATTAATTCTTAGAGAAACAAGCTCATTGATCCTGTCTGCTATTGTCATTGAGTTGGTCATTGGCTTCAATGGAATCGATTATAGCGTGCATTATTAGGGTTAACGATGAATGAGGTTAAAGCTCGTGGAATCATTACAGTGAAAATATTTTTTTTTCTCTGCTATGATATTAACTATTGATTAACGTATCTATGTTATTCATTCTGTATAGAACTTACTCGCATTGTGATGGAAATAATTTACATCGTGTGTGCTTGTGAGAGCTGATTATAATTGAAACAAAATAGTTTTTCATCAATTTGCGTTGTTTTCGATTTTATTTTTTATTTGACCACCTGTTTTTGTCATTCACGGAAGCATGTAGTGCTACACGTGTCACCAAAACAATTCTTAATTTTATTTTTTAGTTTATTTTCAAATAATTAACTTTTTGCCATTTACAGACAATGTTTTGAAAGTTATTCTGATGGACCAGAGTTGACTGATCAAGACTTGTTGATGCCGTCCCCATCAACCACCAACAGAACAAACAGAGCACATGAAAGAATGACGGCTAGTCCCAGATAACATTTTCAGACGGTTCAATTTCTCGCAATTAAGAAAATGGCAGTATTATTTGGTTTGGATCAGGCACATCTCATATGAGATGAATTGTGTGCACTCAGAGCCCTAAAATAAGGATGTGTGAATGCAACAAGATTATCCAAATGTCCAGTTTCCGACGCGCTGCTTGAGGTACTGAATAGTTAACCTGACCTCAAAGGCTCCAAGAACCAGGATCAGAAGCGATATCACGAAATACCCAACATGTTTTGCAGATGTAATTCAAGACAGTTGGAAGATTATATCGAGTCTCGTGGGGTTCTGCCGGACTGTGTAACACTTCCCAACTCAACATGCCACATGTGACTGCTGAAAACATTTATAAGAGGAAATATTATGTTCGTAAAGCGCCTTTTCAGGGGTTCAATGTTTCCAGTTCTAAGTCGTGTTGCCTTTCCCAAGAAATTCTTTTATCTATAAAGTATATGTGTTATTGGATGCGCCTGGCAGAGTGTTCCAAAATATCAGATGCTGTCAAGGAGTTTCTTCATTATTCCCCTACCAGATGCACGGTCGTTAGATGAGCCCTATAGGTCAATATGAGATCGGGCAGATCTCCGTGTTCAAAATATTTATTTCAAATGAGCAGCCCGGATCAAATTATCATCCCCATCAAAATTTTATATTGATTTCTGTCGCCGTCGTGTCGAGTCTTCAAATTACGCAAGGAAAACTGTGAATATAATATAAGGAATATAGTGCAAAATATCTTAAATACATTGGTATGAGAGAACCCCGGGTAGATTTTTGGCCCGTAGCAGGAGTGGCTTGTGTGACCAAGAGGAATCACAAGCAGCAAGTCCCCCACGGGACACTCTGTAGCTTCACTCTCAAACTTTCTTAAAAGATGCACATCATTGCCTCATGAAACCATTAATCTTCAATAAATTCACAAAGGTCGTGTTAATCAATTATTCTCCATCACGTTCAATCTACTCAATCTGCACATTGTATAATTCGCTGAGGAAGTCACTTGCTGCTGTTATTCTCGGTTGACTCGATAATCTCGATCAAACGGAAATGAGCATAACTAAACTTTGGCATTGATAAATCATCACAAATGTATTAATATACGGAATGTTGAACAATAAATAAATCTATACCACAACTGTAGCTGTTGAGTGGCAAGTAATGGTCGCGTTATCACGTCACCATTGAAGGAAACCAAATCAATTTTGATGTTAGAAACTAATGTCAACGTAATAGAGCCTGGGAACAAAATTCAGCATTCAAAGAAAATCTTCATAAAAAGAGCATTAGGAAATATGTTTCACAACACTCACGCTGGAACAAATATTTTCTGATAAGCCTTCTGATTATCCTCTTACGACCAGAGGAAGGTAACCTGAGTAGATTGGAGTGTAGTCAGAATAGATGGCATAGCATGAACCAAAAACAACGGGCCTTTTTTTCCAACTAATCGTGGTCCGCAAATGCTGGGGGTAGGTTGCAGTAACTTAGCTGACAGCTTCATTTGCCTTCGTTAGTGTTTATTTGAAGGTATTGAATGGATTAGTAACAGAGGAGGAGTTTAAATGGAATCTACGGAATCGGCGCAGCGAAATTCAACTATCTTCCAGGCTTGGTGTGGTAAGCCAGAAATGCAAGTCACTCCATAATGCGGCAGTGGTATTTATGTTTGGGTTTGTGTTTATTGCGTCGGTAAAGAATTCGAATGGTTATTATTATTATAGGCTTATCATAATTGTAGTTTGGTTTCGTAAGGTTAACTGGATATTCAATGATGGCCTTCGGCTTTGCTGCACATCTAGTATCTGAAGATGTTAATCATAATGCATTGTAAAGAACAATTTGTTTGATGGCGCCGACTAACACAGGATGATGCATGAATCAGTAGAATGGTTCCTATTTTTCGATTTATTAGTAATGCACGCTTGTTGCTTACAACGAAATAGAGCAATGCATGAGTTGCCCACACACACATATATCTTATTTTTTGGTTAACTAGTGGTTTACTATCGATAAATTGTCGCCGGAATGAAAACAGTCTTATCGGTGGAAGACATGAACAGATAGAGATGAATTCCATCGTGAGAATGTAATTTGTTAAAAGTTTTACTAAAGGATGTTCTGTTGAGGCATGTCTACAGCCTCGTTCTGAATACAGACAGAAGTCCTCCACCCGATTGGTTGGTCCCGGTAGTAAGCATTGTACCATCTGCTTGCGACTCCCCAAATTTGTGTACCTGTAGCAATGAGTCTCCATCAGTGAGGATACATCATCACATTAATAGATCAGCGGCATGCAAGTGATGCGCCTTCACTTGCAATAATCGAGCACCTTCGCTCACTTTGCATCACGTTGGAATTGCTATAAGTAGCAAGTTTAGAAGGGTTTTCGACGTTCAGAAGTATGCTTAATTGTGTCGTAAAGATACTTCCGATAAAAATTCCGATGCAAACATTTGACAAACACAAGCTATACCTTCCGCTGTTTGCATCCGGCACTCAAACTTTGATGGTGATGGAACGTATCTTCTGCATCATTTAGCGCATGGTTAACTCAAATACTACCGTTGCATGCTTCTTGCCATTGTTTCACATACCTAGCAAAATCGGCATACAGATTCGGAATTCATGTGTACTGAAACTTCTGACTGCAATGATCGGCGAGGGCTTCACTAATGGTGATATTACAGCCTCGGAATATATCAGATATTTCGTAGACGAAATTATGGTTCAAAATCTAATATTATTAAAAAATATCTTCTATAAATTGGACTCATAAATGAATACTAAATTACATACATGCGTTTTACATAACATTTTCCTCGTTCATGTCTGGTACAGTGCCATTCAGGCAGCGCGCTGTTTGATCTTGGTCGATGGCACACTGCCATTCAGGCAGCGCGCTGTTTGATCTTGGTCGATGATACAGTGTTATTCAGGCAGCGCTGTTTGGTCTTGGTCGATGGCACAGTTCCATCCAGGCAGCGCTGTTTGGTCTTGGTCAATGGCACAGTGCCATTCAGGCAGCGCTGTTTGGACTTGGCCAATGGCACTCCCCAGCATTGAACAGGTTTTATGAATGTTTGATTTTGGAAACTATTACAGCTCTTTCTGCATTTTTTCTCGATTGTTGACAGCATGACTGTGGTGATAGAAGAGCAATGAACTTGTCGGGATAAAGTGGAGTAGCTGAATCTATCATATCACGCTATTATAATCGAAAGAAGACGTAATTTAAATCACTTAACATTACATGCATTCTTTTATCAACTTTTGCGGTCAATTCTAACGACTAACAAGTGTATGATTTGTTTCATTAAACTCTATTCGATAGAGTCACTACAAGACGTCCAGAGGAGTCAATCCTAAAACAATAATCAATCGCCAACGACTCACTTCAATCGCTCAATTACTGGACCGATCGAAGTAGATATTAACGACACTAATCACAAACAATTCCACTTATTCCAGCTGTTTATGCCAAATACGTGGTTTAGAAGGCAGCGTCTTCTTTCATCCACTCAAATTCTCCAATGGATAGAAACGAAAGTAAAATGTAACTGAATAATAAACGTGTTACATTGACGTGCAAATGATACTGCTCTTCTGACCATAGAGCACAAATTTTACATTAGTTGGATAAAAAAAAAAAAATTATTTCATCCACTCAAATTCTCCAATGGAATGAGATGAAAGTTCAATGTAACTGAATAATAAACGTGTTATTTGACGTGCAAATGATACTGCTCTTCTGACCTTAGAGCACAAATTTTACATTAGTTGGATAAAACAATAAAAGAGTAAAATAAAACAATAAAAGAGTACGTCGCTTGTATTTTTTTCATTTTTAATATTCTCAAAACTTCAATTAATAATTTGGATTTCCTAGCCTACTTGAAATACATCAAGTAATATTTTGAAGGTCATCATTATCTCTAACTAAGAGATGATATGTCTAATACTATATTCATGGAATACGATATTCTACTCATGATTCATCATAGGTGGTCTTCATTGCATAGTTCGAGACTTTGAGATTATTCGACTACATCAGCGTTATTATTTAAAAATATCATAAGATGAGGAAAAAACATAAATCATTTACTCCAATTCTAATCTTTGACAGTCAGCTTCTGGAGTTGAAAAAATTAGGAGCCGAAACCTTATTTTGTTAGCATTCAAGTTCAGTACAAGATATTAACCGGTAATATTATGATTCAACGACCACTCAATATAGCCGCGATTCATCAACATCTGCAAGTGTTGTCTATCACACATAATTTCCATGCGGTTACTTATATAACGTTTCAAGATCGTTTCTGCCCTTGGTCCAAATCACTTGTTTCAGAATATGTCGTGTCAATCCATCGTTAACACATACAACAAAGTCAATTCTTTTCAAGAACTGTTTGAATCACAAAATTTACGGAGATTATATCTACTGGTTCATTTCACTGTATGGACATGCATTCAATATCATCGAAATAATCCAACTGCTTCTTGATCTATCAAAAAAGAATCAGGTCTAATAAAAAAGTGAGTTCATTGTTGCTCTCATCTTCATGAATAATGAGCCTGTTAATAAATCAAAATGATATATTATATAGATTCCGTGTGTTGTTCCTCTAATTATGCAAGATTTCAATAGACAGGTTTTGATATGAATCCTGAAGAATCATTCGCTGATTTGAGATGTTCCATGTGCAGACATAAATAAAAATTTCGATCCGCTCTGGGTATTCGTGCCTCAGTCCTGATATCGAATACCATAGTACTTTAGTGTCCCTCGGACTAGTTCTGAACTGATTTCATCCTCACGACTGAATCAACTTCATTTGAAGACTGGTGCATTAGTTTTTTCCTCTTTTGCTGCACACCGAAAGTGTAAAGTAAATTCATGGTAGACATCTTGAGTAACACACTCTCGATGATATACACTCACCATGGGCCTTCAAGACCGATCTTGTCTGACACGATGCTGAGGAAATATACACGTCAGGTGACATCAAGGCAGATCCTGACTGTAACAAAATGTTTACAAATACAAACGTCAGGTACCTACAGGCAGATCTTGACTGCAACACCATGTTCATACATGTTGTATACTCAACACTTGCCTTCGAGGCAATACGCACCTGTAACCGAATGTTGATGTGACATCAAGAGGCAGCTCTCGACTCTGACACAATGCTAAAAATTCACGCAGGCAGGTGTCATCAAGAGAAAGGCAGCTCTAGTATGTGACCCATCGTTGATGGTCTAGAAAGATCAGGTGCTATAAAACGAAAACTCTGTACCGTAATACATTGCTGATGATCTACACAAATCAGGTGTCATCAAAGGCAGCCTTGGTCTTTAACTCATCATTGATGATCTACGCAGATCAGGTGCCACCAAGAGACATATGCGCTTGGTGCCATCGACTGTAACGAGTTTCCTCGATGAATCAAAGCGGTTTCTTAGTCTCATGCGTCTCTTTGATGTCATCGATTAATATTTAGGCTCAAATGAACCGTATGTATGTCATTGAAACGTTACCAGAGCCATACACACGAGGTCAGGTACATATGATACTTCTTTTGGGTAAATACCTAGTTCATAGTAGGAAAAATAACACAATACCTGGAGTCTATAGACCAAATTATAGACTATTGTTTCCGTATTAGGGTAATTATCGTACCATTCCTGAACTTGTGAGTATTTATTCTACCTATTTCATGTATTCAATAATTTTACGGACATATTATTTCCCGTCTCAATGGACACGATGTCATGTCACGTTTGAGTTATTAATCGATTTGATTAAATGAAAATGTGTTAGAAATATTGTGTATCCATGGTCCGTTAATTCGTATAAGCACGCAATTATTCAACAACTTGGCTGGTAGAGGAATAACTTTGAAGTAGCAGCCAATCGGCATAAGGAGAATGGAAATGTGACGACAGACGTATGAGAAGACGCTCTAGACGTTAATTATCACATTGTTAGGAAGAAAAGTTGGAAAAATAGGCTGTATACTCATTGTTAAATAAATAAATAACATCAAACTTGTGTAGGATTTCGCGCTTTACACCTGGATGAGCGCCATGTCGTGCGCCACATAGTTCGCAACGAAGTGCTTACTACGAATATTAACAAACAATCTACGCGTGTTATACAATTACGACCAACCGTGTATCCTCGGGTAAATAAAATATTGTTACCCATGTCGCTTAGAGATATAAAAATGGACTGCTGAATTTATAAATCCGATTGACATGTGGTTAAAAAAGTACATTTAAAAAAAGGATTCCATGAGAAAAGTAAGAATACATTACAATGTCTACGCCACACTCGTAGATGAGTGTTATGTAGAACTCAGTTTGTATGTACTGCGTATCTTAAATAATGATCTATTCGAATGAATTACCAATCAAGTAGATTGCGTAGAACTTCCATCTTCTTCACGATTTACGAACTGACTCTTCCGACAAATTGCAGCAGTGAAGCTGCTCTCAAGAATATTGTGTTTCTGCGGCTAAAAGCAGAGAAGGCTTTGCTAATTCCAGTCGAAGCTTTCTACATTTATTTCGCTTATACGATATTCCGATCATCGGTAAATTCTCGCAACCTGGAATTAAAATTTGATGTGAGTGTCATAGAGGCAGCCATTCATATCAGATTTTAAATTTTCCGCTCATTGAATAAAAAAAGAGAATGTTCATCCATGTGTAGTCTCATAACAGCGGAAACAAATACGTAGAGAACGTACCAAATGCAAGAACTATTTATTTTTGAATACTGTCCTCTGAAAAATGTTGAGGCTCAAGCGGGTTTCCATTTCTGATCCGAGCTCTCAGTAGAGATCAAAGAACATCAGAGACAGCAAGAAATAATCCGTAGGGATCCTGTAGACCCTGACAGGTTCCTGTCTCGGATCCCGGCAGCGAATAGCATACTAAGTGACTCCTTCAGACACACATCTCTATTCTTAGGCCACGGCATTTTTCATGACATAGTAAACGTAATAAGGTAACAATCGTGACTAAATAATTAAAATTTCAAAATTTCTTTCTAATTATGTGATCATATCTTAAATTTTCGAAATTTAAAGATACAAGACATTCTTCTGAAATTCGAATGCGCGGTCGTCTAAAATGATTTTGCGAAACCTTGAGTAACACACAACATTTAAATCTACATGAATTCAAGTGTAGCTTCGTCAGATATTAAACTCCCAAAATAATTTTGCTCTGTAGAAATAACTTGAGATTTATTGTCCGCAATTACGCTGCACGTTCTGTTCTGGCGGCCGAACAAAGAGATAGGCTCTGATAATTCTACAACCACCGCTAGATGAGAACAGCGCCGACTCAGAACGGAGAACAATATGAGTCATTCAATTTGTATATTATGTGTGAATCGCGTCCGCCAAACCGGCTAACTAGAACAGGTTTTTATCTTTCTTCGTCAAGAGGCTGTTTTCTAAACAGACAAACTGCCATGCCGCTGGGGACCGAGCCACTAAAACAGTAAACACTCGTCGCCATTTCTTTTACTCGTTGTTAGTCGCTCATCGGAAATGGGACTCGTGTTTGATGAAGGTGTTTGTTCAAACCGATGACAGGATTTTTGGTCCTTTTTTCGACCGAAAATCGTGCGGATATCGTCGTTTTGATTGATTGTTGCATACGAGAGGTTAGTAAGGCTACTCACTAGAAGGAGGAGGTTAACGTTGGAATGGTGCATCATCCATATAGGGAATTGACTATGTTATTAAGAGGGTTTTGTTTCATAGGTGTAAACGTCATAATATTGATCTAATTCCACAGGTAATGTTGGGTCTAAAAGGAATGGTCATAAAATCACAGTCTCTTTATGGCAGGCTCGAGCGGTTGAAGATCGGACTGAAATTCCGAGTTACCAAACAGAACTGATTTCAAGTCAACTCTTTATTGGTTCCTTTGTTTCTTCACATTCTCTGCAAGGAAAATCTAACCACAATATTTTCAAAAACATGGGCTCACAAAATTGGTGATGACATGTTTACAAATCAAGGATGTATGAAATATTTGATTATTCAGACGTCTGGGCTAATGCCACAAACATGAAGTAAGATGAGGCGAATTTACGAATGGCTTGTGAATTTTCAGCCTCTGGAATCGATTGTGTTACGATGGTAAGCCATCACACGTAACTATGCAGATGATGAAACTGTGGAAGGAACTGGGATTGTATAGCAGGTAAATGGCCTCCTTTTGTTAGACATTATACGGGCTAATTCAGTTTACACAAACACACCAGCGCCACTAACGACAATGACGTCATCGTCACGCCACGTCGCCTCTTCTCGGAGAGGAAGGAATTCTTCACATAAATTTACGAGACCTTACAGAGAAGGAATAGTTTACTAACTATTATCGTTGTAAACATACAAAGCTTGTGTATCAGTGATAAAAGTACGTCTAATATTTAAACAAATATCGTTTACAAGCGTAACAACTTTTTTCTCGACGTAATAGATGACTTATTTAAATCGGCACGTGAATGATTGTATTTCTTTTAGATTAGCAAATAGTTTTAATGGATGAAATTCGTTTTCAGTTATCTTAAGATATTTCTCATATCGTTTCAGTTGCTTAATAACACACTCTCATATGGATTCGAATTGCTTACAATAATTTACCTCTGCGGATCTTATTAGGACGTTCCAATAACTCTCTGCGCAAAGTGAAACGATTCATTTTCAAGCAGTAATTGATTGAATGGATGTGCTTTTACACTTGTTTCTTGTCTTGTATTATTATCAGCTGCATTATCAAAATCTGCTGCACTTCAGTGGGCAATTAAAACACGCCTCGTGTAATAAGTTGGTGATGTTTAGGTTGCCGCCCACATGAACGATCAGTCCTTCTCAAGCTCTGTTCAAGCCAACAATACGACGATCATCGCTCACCAAGCTTACGATCAATCTTCCTCACGCTCTGTTCAAGCAAACAATATGACGACCATCGCTCACCAAGTTTACGATAAATCCTCCTCACGCTCTGTTCAAGCAAACAATATGACGATCATCGCTCACCAAGTTTACGATCAATCCTCCTCACGCTCTGTTCAAGCAAACAATATGACGATCATCGCTCACCAAGTTTACGATCAATCCTCCTCACGCTCTGTCCAAGCAAACAATATGACGATCATCGCTCACCAAGTTTACGATAAATCCTCCTCACGCTCTGTTCAAGCGAACAATATGACGATCATCGCTCACCAAGTTTACGATCAATCCTCCTCACGCTCTGTCCAAGCAAACAATATGACGATCATCGCTCACCAAGTTTACGATAAATCCTCCTCACGCTCTGTTCAAGCAAACAATATGACGATCATCGCTCACCAAGTTTACGATAAATCCTCCTCACGCTCTGTTCAAGCAAACAATATGACGATCATTGCCCACCAAGTTGCAGCTAGCATGGTAACAATTCCTTGAAAATCCACGTTAACATCCCTGAATCCCGACATTTTTTCCTAAAATCAGCAGCTGCGATAAAATGAACACAGAACACATCCCGAATTGTTAACTTTACGAACTTTGTCATCGCCATTGACTCGAGCGAGCGGCAATACGAGCCCATTCTCTTTTTTATTGCCACTGAAACGGCGTCAGCGCTGCCGATTTACTCTTTTCTTTCTGCTCCGAGACAGAAATCAACCAAAAATAAGTTTGGATCTGTGCCGTAAAAGGCCGTGAGAGGCCGCACTCACCGCTCGAGGTGAGAGGAGGAGTTACTATACAACAGGCGCGGGTGGACTGTTGGCGTCTTCACTTTTTGCTATGTTTTTGAGAGTTTGTTGTTTTGAAAATGGATAGAAGTGAATGTTTATCATCTAGAATTGGTTTTTGATATAGCAGTAAGGAACTTTTTACGAACCAATACACGTAGGTATAATTGATGTTGACAACTTTGAAATTGACTCTAAATTTACGCAAGCTAGCAAAACGCTTATTATGACTTATCTGAAATGCCTCGCAATGCCTGCATTGTCGGTTTTTTAATTTTTATTGGACAAAGCTGATCGACAACCTGAATTACAACAAGACTAAAAATGAAGTTTTCGTTCTCCGTAACTCACTTCTTCAATTTCAACAATATTTTCATATATATTACTTTGATTGTGAAACTCTTTTGATTTTGATTTCTTCCAATCTCACGTTAATCTATGGCGTGATAATACTTCGATACGTGAAAGACCTCAATTTGATGTTAAACAAACAACGGAAAAATGGACTGCGTTTGAATATAATTTGATCATTGCTTTTCCTTATCGCTGGTTAGAAAAGAACGTCTAAATCAAATCATTTGCAGATTCAAAATGAATAAATTTTACCAAGGAAAAAAACAACGATTTTATATCAGTTCTTTCTTACATTATTAAACAGATTTATAGCAAACCCTGCAACGGTGTATAGATAAAAAACGATTATTTATAAACATAT
>SDVV010007161.1:0-17952 GCA_016164225.1 Gammarus roeselii
ATATATGATCGTGACCTAAATGGGACTTCTCGAAGATATGACTTGCCTACACAGCTATCAGTGACTTTGACGATACTATGCGACAAAAAAATAGTTCATTCTGCATAGAATGCGCTCACGCACATACTGACCAATGTATTCCACTAGTCCTAATGACAGAGCCTTCTGGCGAGCTATCTTAGGCATTGTATTCTAGCGAGTTTTTTGAAACAGCCAAGTGGTATCATACAGTTTCTTTTGTATACTATCTGTTCTCGTACGAACTGATCAATGTGTTCCATCGCTCCTCATTTCTTCTCCTACCCTCCTCCTCCACTCTACACTACTCACACAAATTCGTCTAACTAGGCTTGCAACACAGCCCCAATCCTCCCCCTTCGCTAACATTCCCTTACCTCAGTCCAAACTCCAACTCTACCTATTCCGCGAATCGCTGCCATATATAACCCCGATCCACCCATTCTTTAATCGAGCTCCCACTTTCGTTACCATTCCCTACCCTCAACCCAAACTCCCACATTACCTATCCCATCAACCCCTCTGTATTACCCCCCTTCACCCGTTTTCTCCTCTAGGTCCCACTTTCGCTACCATTCCCTAACATAGCCCAAACTCAAACTTTACCTAGCCCGCCAATCCCTCCCATTTTTACCCTCGCCATCCGTCCTTTCCACTAGCTCCCACCTTCGCTACTCTTCTTCAACTTCAGTCCAAACTCCAACTATACCTATCCCGATAATCTCTCTCATATATTACCCCCCTCCACCCATTATTTCCTACAGCACGGGGCAGCCATCCTCAGCCATGCCTCTCTTCAATCACCGACCCAAATTTTTTCCCCTTGGTTCTGTTCGGTCTCCTCTGCTCCAACCTACCCTCAACAACAAAGAACAGAACCAAAGCAAGGATATCCCAAACATACAAGCAATGCCACTCGAGAATTAGCAACCAGATTCTTAGATAACGTCAGTAAGAGTGATGCTGAAGAGCATATTAAAAATCTAAATAAGGGTGGTGTTGCTGACACAAGAAACAATAAACCGGATGAACAAATGCCAATGCAGGTGACGAATAACTTGCAACAATTCCCCAGGAACACCAACATCGACACCATTCTCAATGATTTAATATTAAAAAGACAATCAACATTTGCAGACGGACATTGTATAATTCACGCGGTGAAAGGATCCTTAGAAAAACAAACAGGACTTAATGATGAAAACATCTTAGAGGTGATAAAATCTAAAGCAATGGAGGAATCATTCAATTACATAGAAGATTACGAAGCATTCACTGAGTATAAAAAAAATGATAGGTTCCTCTCCGAGATAGAAAAATATTTTGAAAACAAAGAGTACAATCGCAGTTTTGGCAATCTAGTCTCCGCAATTCTCAGCAACACACTCAAAATACAAATCACAATCTTAGAAGAAACAAACCCAGACATAGTAACGAAAAGTACTAAATCCAACCAACATTAAGAGTGATGAAGCTGCTCAATATTCAATATTTGTAGCCAAGAAAGAGAACCACTATAGTAGTCTTGCTCCAACCCACTCTCTGAAGCCACATTCCGAACAACAAAATATTGCAGCGAAGCGAAACAAGCATGTGGAAACAAATGTGCTGTGTTTCAATAGATATTCTTGTTTGCAATATGACAATGATACATCCATAGTCGATGAAGAGATACTTCTGAAATCATCCCAAAGTGACACCAACTGTCCAGTAAATACAAACGAACGACTAGAGGCTCGAACTGTTCAAGCTGGGAGCAGCAACCACTTCTCAGCAACCATGTCTGTATATACCCATCAGAACCTATATAATATCATGATTAAACATATAATCGTTAGAAGCTTATGAACAAAGATGGATCACATCAAAATGAATCCTGGCTGGAATCTGACATTAACACTACCTTCATCGAGATTGACGGCTTCAATGTTTATAGAAAAGATAGAGAAAGGAAAGGAGGTGGAACCGTGATTTATGTGCTAGAAGGATATACCTCTTCTCAATTAATGCTTAACGACAGCAATGGAGTTGATGATCTTTGGGTGAACATCCAGGTACGAAGAAACAGATCATTTATTGTTGGTTCTCTTTACAGACCACAGAAAGCAAGTGTACAGTCTTTTCAATACATCGAAGAAAGATTTCGAGAAGCTATCCGCTTAGGAAAAATGCTGTACATTTTGGAAGATTTCAATGATGATCAATTGAAATTGAAGTCCAACAATATAAAGCCGATTTTAGACAGACTCGGGCTGCATCAGCTCTTAAAAAATGCAACAAGAATTACACTTGAATCCCAAACTGTACTGAATCTGCTCATAAGTAACAATCCGTCTTCCATTGTTACCACAGACATGGAGTCCAATTCTTTCTCGGATCACCATAAAATAAACTGCTCCATTGACATCAAAAAAGAGGAAAACAAGTATACAAAATAACTTGTCGTACAAAAATAAATTACACCGCGGATAATTTTAGAGCACAACTAGTGGCAAACGTCGAGATGATAAAACCGATGCATACCACAGATAACGTCACAAAGCAAGCCCAATTACTTACAGACTATCTTCTCACATGTCTGAACGCTGTGGCGCCAACGGAAACTAAAACAATGAAAAGCATGCCGGTTAAATGGATTACAGAAAAACTGCGAAACGAAATTGCACTTGAAACATATCTCAAATGCAGAGCAAAACGAAGCATCACTTGGTTACAATTATTTCGAATTCAAAATAGAAGAGTCAAACGAGAAGTTAGGAGGGCAAAAAATAAATACCATCACGAGGAACTATAACAGTGCGAAAAAATCAAAAAGAAACGTGGAATGTACTAAAAAGAATTGTTCCCTACAAAAAAAGATCACCTCACCTACTTATCCGAATACTCAAGCAGCTTCAGAAAAGTTTAACAACTATTTCGCTGGAGTTGGGAAACAGGTTTTTGAAGAGGTAACCCAGGAAACTTATCAACAATCACAGAGCGACGTAACAGATACATGGAGTCCAAAAGCTTTAGATGGAGGCAGCGACCAAGAAGCAAACGTCAAATGGAAACCAAAGCAAGTATCGCAACACGAAGTAAAACGAGCTGTATTTGCCTTCAGGAACAAAAATTCTACAGGAATAGATGGTTTAGCAATACAATATCTGGAAGACAGTCTTATAGTTACCTTGCCTTATATCAGCACAGTTATTAACACTTCCATAGCAAGTGAAACTTCTCCAGAGCTCTGGAAGCATGCAATCATAAAAGCAATCCATAAATTTGGGGACAAGAATCAACCATCCAACTTTAGACCGATTAGTCTTCTGCCTGCCCTATCCAAGATTCCAGAAAAGGTAATATCTATCTAATTGATTGATGCCAGTATGCTTATCGGCGAAAATTGTCAACAGAAGACGCACTTATGAGCATCACTGAAGATCTGTACAAAAACTTTGATGAGGGGTAAATATCTCTTCATGGTATTTCTAGACATATCGAAAGCATTCGATAGTGTATGCCATACATTTCTTTTTGTCAAGCTACGCAACGTTGAAATAGACCCTACTTGGTTCGAAAGTTATCTGATGAATCGGCAACAATCAGTTAAACTCGATATCGCAACTATGTCGAATTCGGCCACGGCTGCTTTTGAGGCCCATCAAGGTTCGATACTTGGCCCTTTGGTTGTTCCTGGTTTTTGTAAATGACATCGATTGTAAATTACCTACAAATCAAGCAAAAATGGTAATGTACGCCAATGATGTTCAAATATTGCTTTCCCGAAAATCGTCAGATCTGGATGCGCTGAAAGACGACGCTGAGACAGCCGTAATTAATCTGAAATCTTGGTATGATAAAAAGGGACTCAAGCTCAACTCAGAAAAAACAAAATACATCTTGTTCGGCTCGAACTCGAAAAAAGAAGCAGTTCCAATGAATTTCTCTATCAGGATAGGCAAATCTGACATTCCGATTGAAGATAAAGTTATAAGTCGGGAAGTATGGTTTGATCCCAATCTTTCCTTCAAATACCATGTAACTACTCCGTGTTCCAAGTTGAATAGAACACTTTTGTTCCTAAACTCCGCAAAAAAAGAATTGGATTTCAAATCAAGATTACTGATTGTCCACGCTTTAGTATTTTCTCACGTTAACTACTGTCTTTTAATTTGGAGGAAATGCACCAAAACTCAAAGAGAGGAAGTGCAACGTTGTATAAACTTTGCGGCAAGAATAACATGCAATGGTAACCACAGAAAACGAGACCATGTAAGTCCTCTCCTCGAAAAATTACAGTGGCTCAATTTCGACAACAAACTGACACTCCAAAACTCGATCAGAATTCATAAAGATCTTCTAGAAAAACATTCACCTGGCAGTCAAATGCACATACATTCTCGAGGTGAAAAGAACAATCGATTCACAAGAAATAATGAGACTCTGCACGTTGAACACAGGAAAACAGAAACTGCCTGTCGAGCTTTTTCGATCACTGGACCAAAATCCTGGAACAGCCGGGGTACACTAACAACACAGGGTAAACCGGATAAATTATCACCTGCTGCTAATTATGCTGCTGATTTCATTACAATGATTTTTACCTATGGCATTCTCCGCATCAGCGCTTGTGCTAGTGTCACTGGAGCCAACCTGCCATTCGGTGTTCCGACATTTCTTTGTGAATTAAAGCGACTGTAGTTCATCATGCCGTGTAGTTCAGTAATCGGTTGTAAAAACCGAGGAACTCACTCCGAAGTTTCATTTTTTAGGTATCTTAAATCTCTGACTTTGAGGAAACAGTGGTTTCTTGCAACAGGCCGTTAGGATATCTTCAATTAAAACAACGCCCGAATGTGCTCGGCTCATTTTGATGATAGTTTTTTTTAAACAGGCCTGAAAAACACCTTGCTTCCTCGTTTATAAAACAATACAAGAATATTAAAGCCCGATGCTGTCCCATCAAAAGGGTTACCGCATATGAGGTAACCCTTTTTCACCGGAGCCTCAACGTGAGTCATAATAGGCTCCCCCGTAGGGCGTGAACTCGAAGCAGGAATTCGTAGTGGCATGGACGCTCGCTCGCCCATACAAATCACATTATATCCGTTTTCTTCTGCCGCTGTATATATAAATATTTGCGCCTACTCTGTCTATCGTTGAAAAAAGGCCGAACTAAAATTGCACAAATAGTTATAAAAATCGGTAATTGCAAAATGATGTCATACTGGATTTCGTCAGAAAATACCTCTGATATCCAGAGATTTACAATTATCTCCGCTGTCCAATGTACAAAAAGTTAAACATCAAAGTATTTACCCAAGAATCACAAACGAAAAGTAAACAAAGTTTCAGCTTGTAATTTCAGCCATTTGCGGAAGAAGATTATTTTTACCTTTATAAACTGCTTTGCTCTAATCAATTAGTTTGTGTTTGCTCAAAAATTGTGACCAATATGAAATATTGAAGATCTCTTCTTCAAGATGATGGCTTACTTAAATATATAGAATAAAAAAAATACTTGAAAACTCAAAAATGTTGAGCTTAAAATGACTAGACTGGATATGCCAATATTAGCTGTATGGCTCCAATGACGTCACGGGCAGGTAGGGCGGGGCCATGACGTCCGACCACGTGATTCTGACGTCATGTCATAAATTATTCGGTCTACCCGTTGGTGTTAGTTTACCCTGGGAACAGCCTCCCAACATGCCTCAAGAGTCTCGAATCCAACACGTCCTTCACGAATAGGCTTAAGGAACATCTATTGATCGATCAATTCAAAACGGTAACTTTGCTCACAAACACAAAATAAATGCATGATACCAGTAACCAGAAAATGCATTCTGTTCATCAGCATGTCCGAAGCCATCACCATCATAACTCTCAACATTGAGACACCATCTTATCGTTTCTAGTCTGACGATACATATGCTTTCTAGGTTGCTACCGATCACAATTGTCTCTGCCAATTACCATAAGTGTTAAATAGCGTTTTGTCTATTTCTATGTTTTAAATGTTCCAGTCGTTTTAGTATAATTAAAATATGAATTCAGTCTTTTCGAGGAACGATAGGCAGCTTCCAACTCTGACAAAGATTAACTCGATTGTATATAATTCATTGAATTATTTCTAGCAATTACCGTACCATTTTTGATGATACAATCATTGCCTTATTAGCTTATTATTTGCGTTTTCTTCTACAACAGAAGTATATTCATCCGACTTGTGTACTCTAGCATTGTATTATTCTGATTGTCAATCATTTAATCATTTCCTAGTGGTCTTGAAGTGTGTATATTGTATATTCAGTTGTTTGAAATGTATTTTCTGTATAACTTTTCGTATAACTTATATCGCCTTCTCACCCCTTCATTATCAATACAATGGTTTAGACCCATCTTTACAATATGTTAGCGTTTTTTGATTTCCCAACCCAATATTGTATTCATTTTTTCTGTATAATTCATATCGTCCTTCTAGATCTTTGTCATCGTACAATAATATAGACAACTCATTATAATATGTGAGCACGTTTTGATGTCCCAACCCCATGTTCTCGGGACTCTAACCACATGCATGCGGGTTTTCCCACCCAATGTACTTGTTATTCTCCACACATTTTGTTATTTATCCACCCCAAGTATTTCTTAATTTTCCACCCCACGTGTCACAAGTTTTTCCAACGCTATGTAGTCGCAATTATTTTGTCAAAATATACTTTTTCTGAATTTGCGCAGATGATACTATTGTAAGTAATATTCCTCTCCGTGTAATCCGAACCGGCGGCCCCTAGAGATGAGCTGTGACAAATTCAAATTGAACTCTCGTTTTCGTCTATTAAAATAGCGTAGTTGATAATGGAGTTTTATGTCTTATGTTTAAGAATTTATTTCTCACCAAAAAAAAAAGAAAACCCATTGCCAGATGATGAAAATAAATGATCTTATAATAATAGTAATTATAATCAGATGCCGAAATTAGGTCCGCTCCCAACGCTGTATGGCGCTTTGTTTGCGTCCCGAGACGTGCTGCGCTTAAAAATCTTGTCGACCACCCCCTGTTGCGGAACTCGCTTTGCAAACCACGTCGATCCGATAAGTTTGTCAAAAAGTTATGCAAACGGAGCAAAAAAAAGTAGACCAAACATGTCCATGGTTGGTGGGGGACGTTGGGGGGGCGTTACCTCATGAGAGAGAAGGCGAGTGCCGTCTCATGCGATTGGTGGAAACTTTTCGTTCGGGGCCGATGGGGAGAAGGTTTACGACCCATCGGATGATGGCAAGCAGCAGGTGAAAGTTTGAACTAGGGATGAGATGTCCGTCCAGTTGAGGTCGTGTTTACCTTATCATATTGAGGGACTTTTTGGGCAGCATAAGTCGTGTTCAGTGACGCCAGGCATTTCGTTTTATCTATCTTGGGTTCGCGGGACGGGTTTATTTCTGGTCTGTTGGCTTGTAGATTTTTAGATAGGGATGTGGTGGTAAAGGAAAACAGTCCAATCACCCCTCGCGCCCCTTCTACCATGCTCTTCCCCTCCCCCCCTCCCTCTTCCCCATCCTTTCTGCTCTTAGCCATCTCTGTTTAAAGATGTTGTTTGTCACCCAGCGTAGCTCGTGGCAGCGGTAAGTCGATGTTGCACTCACTGGTCCATGATGGAATTACTGTTCATTGAGTACCGGCGAGTGGAATGAATTCTTATCAAGAACATCGCATTTATATTGACATGTAAACGGTATTGACGCAAAATCCAGTGATCTGCCTCATTCACTGAACAAAAAAAATGCCTAAATGGTAATGATCCTTACAGTATTTTTGCATTTATTTTTCTTCTGTCGAGGATAGTTTGCAATGTAATATCTGCCATCTTGCCCTTTACATTTCCCTTCTGCTGAGAATAGTTTGCTCTGTACTAAGGGACAAATTGCATAATACATTTTCGGTACGTTTTAAAGAGATTATCAGGAACAAATCCAATTTTTTTTCAAGTAGGTAGGCTTCATTTTTTTTGTTACATTGCATAGTGACTTTTTTGAATTAAAATCCTATTCTAATTCTATTTCGAGTAGGTTGCAGCATTTTCTTTTATACCCGGAAATATTTTATTAAATCCAAAACCTTATTTAATTATCTTTTAAGTTGGTTCAGGCTTGTAAATATTGTATCTGATATACGAAATTTTCCAGGTTAATGTCGAAAACAAAAGCTTCATTGTGTGTACATTATTTTTTGTTTAGACTCATACAAACCACCGACAAGATGGCCCGCTGCAGAATAGAAGGTTTTACAAGATCGTGTGAACAGGACAAATGCTGACATCATGTGATGTGACTTGATGCATCTTATGATGAGACCTGAGGCATCATATGATGTGACCCGAGGCATCAAATGATGAGACCTGAGGCACCATATGATGTGACTTTAGGCACCATATGATGTGACCTGAGTCTTAGTGGCAGCCGTGAGGTGTGGTTGTGGCTAGTTTCCTCCTCTTCTCGATATAAATAGAGGTGGTGACTTTCATTTGTTGTGTTAAATATTATACATGGCAAATATTAAATCGGTCATCTTACGAAGAATATTCTAAAAATCTGATTAATCTCACCGGTGCAAACGTAGTGTGTGGGTCATATCAACAGCACAGTGTCAATGTGTGTGCGATAGACAAAGTGGCCCATCGTCAGTGTAAGAGCGGAAATCAGCTGCCTGCCTGGCCCTATCCTCTGCAGCCGTGAAGCGAGGTAACCGCAAAGATCCTGCCTACCTCATTAGGCCCTCATGCTCTTTGCCTCACTAGGCCCACATTCCAAGTTTCACCCCTCCTTCACCGCATTAACAGCCATAGTAAATGCACGTTCCGCACCTAAATTACAGTTCTTCTGTTCATAGTGTTGCCAGCTCAAAAATGCAGACACTTCTGTTTATCGTGTTGCCAGCTAAAGAATACAGACACTTCTGTTTACCGTGTTGCCAGCTACCGAATACAGACATTCTGTTAATCGTGTTGTCAGACAAAGGATACAGACATTTCTGTTTATCGTGTTGCCAGCCCAAGAATACAGACACTTCCGTTTTTTGTGTTGCTAGACCAATGATACAGACACTTCTGTTTACGTGTCGCCAGCTAAAGGATACAGACACTTCTGTTTATCGTGTTAGAAGCTAAAAAATACAGACATTTCTGTTTGTCGTGTTGCCAGACCAATGATACAGACACTTCTGTTTATTGTGTTGCAAGCTAAAGAATACAGACACTCCTATTTATTGTGTTGTCAGCCCAAGGAAACAAACACTTCTGTTTATCGTGTTGCCAGACCAATGATACAGACACTTCTGTTTATCGTGTTACGAGCTCAAAAATACAGACACTTCTGTTTGTCGTGTTGCCAGACCAATGATAAAGACACTTCTGTTTATTGTGTTGCAAGCTAAAGAATACAGACACTCCTGTTTGTTGTGTTGTCAGCCCAAGGACACAAACACTTCTGTTCATCGTGTTGCCAGACCAACGATACAGACACTTCTGTTTATCATGTTGCAAGCTGAAGAATACAGAAACTTTTGTTTAGCGTGTTACCAGCCCAAGGAGACAGACACTTCCGTTTTTCGTGTTGCCAGCCCAAGGATGCAGACACTTTTGTTTATCGTGTTACCAGCACAAGGATACAGACACTTCCGTTTTTTGTGTGCCAGTCCAAGGATACAGACACTTCTGCTTATAGTGTTGCCAGCCCTAGGATACAGACATTTCTGTTTATCGTGTTCCAGCCCAAGAATACAGACATTTCTGATTATTATGTTGCCAGCCCAAGGATACAGGCACTTCTGTTTTCCGTGCTGCCAGCCCAAGGATACAGACACTTCTGTTTATCGTTTTGCCGCCCCATGGATACAGACACTTCTGTTTATCGTGTTGCCAGCCCAAGGATTCATACACTTCTGTGTATCGTGCTGTCAGATCATGGATACAGACACTTCTGTTTATCGTGTCGAATGCCTAACGGGACAGACACTTCTGTTTATTTCGCTCTGCCCCGCCCCATGTGAGCAGCTTCTCCTGCCCTCCCTCTGGACATCGTACCGCTGCTACGGGACTCCTCGACTTGACTCCGGACATCGTACCGCTGCTACATGACGTCGCACCCCTGCTACGGGACATCGTACCGCTATTGCAGGACATCGCGTTAACAAAATAGACGTCATTGCATAGTTAGGTCTTGATAACCTATTTCAACGCCGTGGAAACAAATGTATTACTTTATGATCTATTGGTTTGATTTATATTTACATTTTTATCATAGCTGTGCTCATACTACCTGCCTGTTCCTTAGGAGTTATTTATAAGTATACTGTTATTAGTTTACTGACTTTTAGCACTGAAATGCAACCGGTTGATGTCATCGCATAATTATATTCGAAAACGTATTTCCGCACTGTTAGGATGCTTCTGTTAGGACGACACACTGTTAGGATGTAGCTCTAATTCGTTTCCTTTTATTTTAGCGGTGCGTGTGTGCCTGCCTGTCTTTATCAGTGTTCTAATGTGTTATTGGTATTCAAATAATCAACATTTTTAAATGAAACCGGTTTGCAGTAACAAAATCCGTGGGAATTCAAAGTGGGCAGTATCATTGCACTAAACTCTGAAACCATAAACCAAACAGCCACGATTTGATCAAGAAAGATTATGTCCATGTAATGTTTTCAATTTACTTTTTTGGGAATTTGTACTTAAATATATTTCAAATGAACTCAATACTCTAAAATCAATCCCGCATTAAGAAGTAACTGGCGCTAACGCGCATCCGACGATTACGCGCATCCGACTCGCATTTGTATTCATTCCGTTTTAATTCCGTTTTCGAATCGTCGTCATAATCGTCACATACCGCATCCAACTAATTAGCATTATTACATTCATATCTGCTGTCTACAAGAAATCACGAAAAAGTACTCAAACTAACGGTCCGTTTTTCCACCGGTAAATTCTACATCAGTCCAAGATGGTTCAGGCTAAGCTAGAATGTGGCATTTGCCACACCTCGTACGCATCCGAACTAATGGATTGCGTTAGTTCTAGCTCTGCTAGAAATTTGCGCAGCAGTCCCTTAAATTGGGAATACAACAAAGTAAGCTGTAAATTTTGTCAAGCAGCAGAGGAAATCAAACAACTGAAAACACTAACCAGTCACGCATCCAATGGCTTATCCAAATTTGAAACAGCCTCTCCCAATGACTCATCAATAACAGAGACGGTCAACACGGATACCCGATTGCTAGCTGCAGAATTAAAATTGAAAAACGTGGTGAAACAATTTCAGGAATTTAAAGATCTGATAAACAGCGAATTAACAGCAGTCAAAGAAACTATCGAGGCCACCCAAAATCAAGTGAAAGAACTCAAAGTGCACCTAGACTCCGAATTGGCCAAGAAGCTTTCAGCTCTAGACGCTGAGACAGACGACCATATCACATCGATAGAAAACTCAGTCAAAGATAGCGAGGCACTGTTCACAACTGTAGTGAGCAGGAAGCAGCCACTCCGTGACAATGCAACACACGTTGGGTCATAATCTCACCACTTCCGACCCAACACACGTAACCGACTCGATGTATTGCCCAATGAAATGGACTCTCAGAATACAGAGGAAATTATTGTGATTGGTGATTACAATGTCACATCCATCAAATCAAATCAGCGAAAAGGGAAAATTCAACTGAAAATCCTCGATAATGCAGACTTGAAAATTGACGAGGTTGAAGGCATTATCGAAAAGGAGAAGATACATTCGTCTAAACGAATTATAATACAAGTCGCAGCTATAGATGTGTCGCAGACCGAATCGACATGGAAAAGGCATGAAGCCGTGCTAAACTACATCAATCGATCACATGCAAACATCCATGTCACTGGCCTACTGCCCACCCAAATCAAAGTAGATATAAGGTAAGCAAGATGATTTTACTAAACAATTTTCTAGCAACTTTCTACAAATCACAGAAAGTCCCATTCTCTGATCATTTGGAAACGATGATTGACTCGAAGTATTATAACTTGAATAGAATCACCAACAAGGCTCTTATGAACACGTATGGACTTGAAAACATACATCGAAAACATCCTTAAAAACGTACTCGATTTCGTACCCTCAACTCCGCCAGCAGTACCCGATGAGATGACCCGACGGCCTCCGCCCGTTTCTACACTAGATACACAACAAATACAAGAACCCATAAACCATCACCGCAGATCCTAGCAAAACAATTCTTGTCATCAGTCCAGTCCGAGTTAGAGGCAATAGTCGCCGCTCCGCTAGTACAAAACGAGTAAACGAAAACGAAAGTCTTGGCACCGACACAAGGCCTCAAAGTAGAAGAAGATTAAG
This sequence comes from Gammarus roeselii, assembly GCA_016164225.1. Taxonomy (NCBI): domain Eukaryota; kingdom Metazoa; phylum Arthropoda; class Malacostraca; order Amphipoda; family Gammaridae; genus Gammarus; species Gammarus roeselii. The sequence continues at coordinate 12,388 of SDVV010007161.1, forward strand.
TCAAGAAAATCAAGTTAATATGACTAACGGAACTCTCAAAAGTTACTATGTGAATGCTAGGATTCTCCGAGACAAAATCGACGAACTAGGTAGCCTTGCAATGAATGAGTATATCAACAGAATAACTGTCACGGAATCGTGGATGAAATTGAGCACCAGGCATTATTAAGGTGAATTTACTCTTCCCGGTTACTCACTATTTCACAAAGATAGACAAGGCCAAGAGAGCGGAGGAGTCCTGATTCTCGTTGAAATCACTTTGCCAATATTAGAAGTCAATATTCCTAACAGCAGATACGACATAGTATCAATCCAAGTAGTCGGTAAACATTTAAAATGTAAAATCACCCTCGTCTATCGACCCCCAAAAAGCAAGGTTGCAGATGACATCGATCTTTGCAACACCCTCGTAGATGTCGTCACAACACAACACAGTGTTGTGCTTGGAGACTTCAATATCCCCGACATTGATTGGGAAGCTAACGAATGCATTGCCACCGGCCAACGTCCGATTGATTTTGCAGACGATAAGTTCATGACCCAAATGATGGAGACACCAACAACAGGTAGCAATATTCTTGATCTTCTATTTAGTGCAAGCGACTCTCATGTCACGAACGTCGAAATGGGCGAACCACTCGAAACTAGCGACCACAACTGCATACGTATTTTGATAGAGCTCGAGTTGAAAACGTATACAAACTGCGAAAAAGTCCCTAACTTTAGATTAGACAACTTTGATGTCCTAAGAGAGTCAATGACGTCAGCAGCTAAAACCCTCTGACAAGATGTCAATCAATCGCTTAACAATTTCTTAGGTGTACTTAAAAATATCAAGTATGAGCATATTCCACGCAAAAGCAGACAAACAGTAGTCAATCAGCCAAAGTAATAAAAGGAGAATTACAGCGTCTTCAGTCACGAAAGAAAGCAAAACACTCGATAGAACAGAAACATCCACATGACGGCATAGCCAAAAATGAATACGACATCAGTAGAAGAGATCTAAAGAGGGTCCAAAAACGTAAGGAGAGGGATTATGAAAATGAAGTTGCCGCAATTGCCAAAACAAGTCCGAAACAATTTTTTATTTCTATTTCGATTGAAAAATGGAGATCTGTAATTGGTCCTCTCGAGAACAAAGTTGGTGAACTAGAAACGGACGACACCAAAATTTGTGTTCTACTTAATGAATATTTTTGTTCGGTTTTTACGTTAGAGAATCAGGATAATCCTAATCCTGAGAATATCATAGCGGAAAGACAAATTGAAGCCCTCAGCCGCCGAAGATATTAAAAATATAGACTAGCTGAAATTCACAAAATTTCCTGGTCCGGACCAAGTTCATCCCAGAATTCTAAAAGAGACTAGTAACAAGATTGTCGAACATTTATCAAGCTTTTCATCCAATCTCTGATAAATGGCACCTGCCCCTCTAAATGGAAAGAATCCTATGTTACCCCAATTTTAACATAAGGGGACAAAAAGTTTCCCGCCAATTACCGTCCAATTAGTCTCCCCTCAGTCATGCCAAATTGATGGAAAGTTTGACAACGGATAAAATTACAGAATTCTTAGAATCACACAAACTGATTGGCAACTCTCAGCATGGCTTCAGACACAACTCTTCCTGTCTTACGAACCTGCTACTTTTTTCAAGAACATAATTGAAATTCATGACAAAAATATCCAGTCGATATCATTAACCTTCACTTTCAAAAAGCCTTTGATAAAGTCCCCCACAAGCGCCTAGTTAGTAAATTGCACAGCATCGGTATTCGAGGCGAGCTTAACAACTGGATAAAGTGCTGGCTGACGGACAGTCGGCAGCGAGTTGTACTTAACGGAGCTTCCTCCCCCTGGAATATGTCACAAGCGGCGTGCCTCAAGAATCCGTGTTAGGTCCAGTTCTCTTTACAATATTCATTTAAGATCTCAATTGCTATTGCTTATAATAAATTATATCCTTTTTTCCTCTCCTAATGCCCGCTTGGCATTACCGGCAGATAATCTCTACATGTGACAACGTGGGTTCATCTTGTTAAAAGATGGTCAGCCATAATGACAGATTTGATTCGCCTCCAAACGCCTTCCAGTCCAAAGGTCATTAGCGCCGAGCTGGGTTGAGTAAACTGAAGGATCGTTCGACATTTTCAGTGCATCTTGACTAAAACTTCCCTTTTTAAATCAGAAAAATCCTAGAGACTGATTTCATCTGGCAACTCTTATGAGCGATACTTCGCGCAGGCGGTCGTTCCAATGCTCACATTTCAATAATGATTGGTTTTACTGTGTAATAATACGCCATATGGTGTTGGTGACTGAGTGTTTTGCACAACATTAACGAATGCGCTACTCCACATACTTTCAGAGCTGACCATGAATAACCAACGCACAGTTTTTTTTTCTTCACTTTGGGGCACCCATTTTGAGCTACGAGACTTAGTGAAAGATTTCGATAGTTTTCCGTTATTTTCATGATGATAATTTCTTGAAAAAGCTTAGTAATTTGAGATTTAGCGGCAATTGATCTCAAAACACCGAATCGAGGTTTTGTACAACATCTTAGGCTGTGCGCGACTTAATAAAACGGACCACGTTCAACTGGCTTCGATGTATTTGCTCAGAGAAAGATTGCATCAAAATCTGAACTGTTCCAGATAGCGAAATTCGATCGGTCTTGCATGCGTGGGGCCAGTACCTAACATGCACATCCACGATCCATACACGTTAGTTGGATGAATAAGAAATAAAAGAAATATTGCGGTGTGCGCACAAAAAAGAAATTATCCTATTATATGAATAAGATGCCGTGAAAAGTGTGGGAGATCTTTAATGTTTACCTTTACCCTGCGCATATATGCAAATGGAGAGAGAGATGGCTTACCATGCAAATCAAATATAAATTAGCAGACCTTACAAGTTTTTCACAATATTTTATCATATATTGAAGAGTGATGGATTCCAGAGTCAATCTATAGGCCTAACTCAGTACCTCAGAAGCAGTTAATATGCTCTATTCTGGCAATGTTTATCAAAGATTTAGCAACAAGGGGGAACTTATTTTTATCCAACCAAAAGCATTCTGGAAGAAGAAAAGAACGCGTAAAACAATTTCCTCTTCGAAGACAAATCATTCGATCGCCCTCCCCAAACTCTTTGTCCGGAGTCCACATTGTGTGGGCTACGGTGAGGTGTTAGAGGGATGGCTTAAAATATTGATCAGGCCCCGGTTTGGCCGGACGTCTGAATCATTTTTCTTTTGGTGTCTGGACCACCATTGTTACTTGTTGCCTCTGTCCAGATATGTATGGGCTACGTTTACTTGTTCCGTAGGCCGGGTTATATATTTGAGGTGCTGGATCGCATGTAGCCCCATGTCAGTTCTGGACTGTCTCGTACCAGAGGTCGAGACCTGGAGGCCTAGGATCAGGAAATTGCGTTTCCGCTCGAAGGTCGCGTCAGGCCAGGCGAAGAGGCAGGTGCCGCCTCTCTTGCCCACCTCCCTTCCTCTACCTCCCACTCACGGTATCTTACGTCACCTCCCTCACCCCATCTCCCGTAATTCACCCTCCATACCCAACCTCTCTCTTTCCACCTCCCTCACATTATCTCTTTCTTCCCATACCCTATTCCCATCTCCCTCACTCCTCCTCCCTAGCCCCACCTTCCTCGATACAACTCTCTCATTCCATCTCCCTCGCTGCATCTCTCCCACTCCATCTCTCACGTCACCTCCCTCCCCCACCTCCCTCATCCTTTCTCTCTCACCCCATTTTCCTTACTCCACATACCTCAACTCCGCCTCCCGCATGAAATTACCCTCACCCAATCTCTCTCCACTTTTCCCTCACCCTTCTCCCTCACTCCATCTCCTTCACCCCATCTCCCGCACACCATTTCCCTCACCCCATCTTTCTCACCCCATCTCCCTCACCCCATCTCCCTCACCCCATCTCCCTCACCCCATCTCCCTCACTCCATCTCCCTCAGCCCATTCCCTTCACCCCATCTTCCTCACCTCATCTCGCTCACCCTACTGTCCTCACCCTTCCTCCTTCACTCCACCTCCCTCCCCCTTCATCCCTCACCTCACCTCCCTTAACTGACCCAAGACAGGTAATTCGATAACCTTCTAATGCACTTCAAATTAGGTTGGACTGTTCCCGGCCCTTTCCACCAAAAATGTAGAATTTTATTCCACTCTCTTTCATATTTTTCCTTAAAATACGTTTTTGAATTTATCTTAATAATGTCTTTCTTTAGTAAACTCTATTCGTTGTCCCGTCTGTTTTTATTGAATCGATGTGTTAATGTATAACCCCAAGTTTGTATCATGCGATCATATTAGAAGTGTGTAATGATCATCTCAGCTCAGGCACACGAGAAGGACTCACTCTCAAATCAAATTACTTGTTTTAATCATCAGGATTGTTGTAGGAATCGTGACTTCAAAAGTAATCGAAATGATTTATTGTTGCAGGAGAAAAAGAACTACTGTTTTATAAGTATTTTTATCAACACAGACAGTTCTGGAATTTAAGGTTAAGTAGTAACAATAATTATCAACAAAAACGGTGGCCCGCAGCAGAAATGTTTATATGTGTTACAAACAATTTAATCAGTTAATATAAAACCACATTTGCTGGATCGCTGTCACGTAAAATGATTTTCCGGTATAAAAAGTGTTAGTGAAAATAGTATGCAAATCTGACAAACCGTTACTCAGACAATAATTGTGCCGTTTTGTAGTTCATCTTTTTACTTTTATTGGCAAACTTGCTTGTGGCGTTACTAACATTCATCGTCGAGCGGAGATATTTTCCAACTCCATTCGTTCAGTCGTGGTCAATTGTGCCCTGAATCACTATGCATCATACGTCTACGTTCGCAACTAAGACACTCTTTTTGTTGTTCTGACTGTGTAAGCTATGTTGAGATATTTTTTTTATTGTTCTGGCCACGTGAGCTATGGTGAGAATTTTTTTGTGTTGGTGTTCTGGCCCTGTTAAGACCAAAATCTTTTTTGTTGTTGTTCTGGACATGTAAGCTATGGTGAGATAATTTTTTTTTGCGTTCTGGCTATGAATACTATAGTTGGATATTGGTTTTATTTTCTGTTCTGGCCATGTGATCTATGTTGAGATATTAGTCTTTTTTGTTCATGTTCTGGCTATGTAAGCTTTACTGGCCTGCTCTCCCCTTCCTCCACTCTTTCCTTTCCTGCCACCATCCTTCTCTACCTCTTTCACCGCCCTTCTCTCCCCACATTACCACTCTTATTTCCCATGTCACCGCCCTACCCTTCATGTACCCTTGTGGCCGCCAAACGGTCGCATATGCCAGTTAGCCGCCAAACGGTAGCTTGTGCTCGTTAGCCGCCAAACGGTAGCTTGTTCTCGTTAGCCACCAAACGGTAGCTTGTGCTCGTTCGCCGCCAAACGGTAGCTTGTGCTCGTTAGCCGCCAAACGGTAGCTTGTTCTCGTTAGCCATCAAACGGTAGCTTGTGCTCGTTCGCCGTCAAACGGTAGCTTGTGCTCGTTAGCCGCCAAACGGTAGCTTGT
>SDVV010007162.1:0-17950 GCA_016164225.1 Gammarus roeselii
TATATGCACACTTAGTCGATCTGCAGCTCCACGTAACGAAAATGGAATGTAAGAGTTTATGGATTCAACATTTATTTTGGTATAATGACTTGTTGGAGAACAACAGAAATGTTTCAGAACACAGATAATATATACCAGGTCTTAGTCAACGTGAGTTGTTTCCATGACAACACTTGCTGCTTGAAAATATACGTAATAATAACTTAGATGTTGGCGTAGTAAATAACTCACCTCAACACCCCAACAATCAACGGATGTTGATCAATTGCTCAATATGGCATTACGAAAGACGGCGTCACATTGAACTATGAATACATTATGACAATGATATTGCCGAACGATTTTATTAGAACTATTGTCTTTTCATCAGTGCAATCCGAGGCACACAAACATTTTTGCTCTGAAACCGGTCGTGTCCGATGATCACCGCTTGCTGTGATGTTTTACGAGCGTTTTGGAGTGTTACATTTTAGCTCTCGACATTTTCAGGTGTCAACTCCTGCGAGCGCGGTATGGGGATCCCCCTCCTTCTGTGTTGCGCCCCCTACACCCCCACCCTTCTGGCCGTGGGAGGGAAGCGGGTGCTCAGGCTCTGGACCATCGATAGCCCCAAAAGTGGGAGGAAAGAGTCCCCTGCGCAGGGGCGCTTCATTCCCTCAGAGGCTGATGGACGTGGGGTTCCTCTGGCGTCAGGAAACGGTTTGGACACCCGGGTGAAAGTTTTCCCTGGCACCTCTGGAGGTGGGGGCGCCAATCATGCTGAAAATAAAACGATGGTAGGAGGAAAAGTGGGCGTCGAGCTTGATACCATTAGCTCGGACTCCTTTGAGGACTCGAGATATCCTGATGAAGAGGGTGTAGGATCCACCGGCCCAAGGAGGAGCCGAATGTCGATGACGTCCATCAATGTGGCCCTCGGAGGCTTGGACAGAAACTACACGGATATTAAGGTACACGGAACAACTTTCTTATCGTCATCCTTATTTTTAATTATCCGTAGGCTGCATTCCTATGAAAACAGTAAACGAAGATGTTCGATAGCTGTATGGCGAGTTATTAATAATAATAATGATCAAAATGATGATAATAATAATAATAATAAAAGCTTTATTAACAACCAACATGGGCATAGTATTACAATTGAGACATTTTATTTTAGGGTTACAGTGAGAACAAAGCTATAAAATTACCGCACACAACTAAGAATAAGTTACGGCATACAACTCTATCCTGCCTATGCGTATAGTAATTCTCTCCGTCGCCTTAACAACGACGAGGCAGCGAGCGCATCATCAGAGCAGATTGCAACGAGGATTTCATTTGGGGAGTTCATAACTCGAGTCATTAGGCTGTGTGCCGCTTTACGGAACAGTACCTTGCTGTGATCTGATTGGTTTTCAGCAAAACCCTGCTCGCTGACGTCAAGCGAGGGACCTGCATCAGCCGTCTAAATGTGTCATTATAACTCACTGTCAATTTCCTCACGCTATATTGAAAGTATTTTCTCCACAGTGCATTACAATAAATCGGGTAGCAATATGATTTGAAGAGCTGGATTTTAGCTTAGCCTTTGTGCAAACGAGAATTTTCGTATCGGCATGTTACCAACGGCATTTTGCAGCCTTGTTTGCTTTGCAACATCCTTGTCATCAGTGCAATCTGCTGTGATGGTGTGCCCTAGATATTGAAATTCATCCACATAATCCTGTGCAACACCGCCTAGTTTTATCTCGGTCGATAGGTAGTAACTGGGACCCTTCGGTCTAACTAGCATACATACAGTTTTTGCAGTGTTATCTACAAAATCATGAGGTTCAGCAAAATTATAACAGATACCAAGAAGCTTTTGCAATACTGAGAGAGTCGATGCTAACAACACCATATCATCTGCATAACTAAGATTGTTAACACTACAGTTGGCGACATGACACCCTTGGTTTTCTCTACTTAGAAGGTAATTCAACTCATCAGTGTACACGTTATACAACAGTGGCGATAGCTGACCTCCCTGCCCAATTCCATTTTTACAATGGTAAGTGGCCGATTTCGAACTACCCCATCGCACGAAGAATTCCTGTTCCCTGTACCAAAATACAAGCAAGTGCACACTATGAAGAGGGGCTCCTCTCTCAATTAAGTTTCTGAACAAAGTCCATTGATTTACTCGATCAAATCTTTCGTCTAAAAAACACAGAACAACAAGCGAGCTTCTACGTCTGAAATACTCAACAGTTTGTTTCAATGCGAATATCGCCATTTCAGTTCCATGGCCCTCTTTGAATCTAAACTGACTGTTTGCGGAGGACAGAAATGTTTGCAATCTTGCAAGAATAACCTGCTCAAGAACCTTGGAAATTGAGGTGGCAATAGCAATGGGGCGATAGTTATTAATATCAGAATGGTCATTCGTTTTATATTTCAGAAGAGGAATCATAGTTAGATGCATTACCTCTCTTGGTAGCTCCTCGACATGAATGCAGCCAGAAAGGAAGAGAGCAAGCGCTGCAGTCAGTCTGTGGGAAGCATTCTTGAACACTTCACTCGGTATGTCATTTCCAACAGCTTTGTTATTTTTGAGGCCTTTGACAATGCTCCTAAACTCTGCTACCGAAACCATTTCGTTAACAGCAGGAACATTATCGAGGGCGTTTTGCACCCAACCTCTATTCTCTTACGTGTGAACAGAATTAGCAATGTGCTGGAAATGCTCTCCCAAGACCCTTGCAATGTTTGCTTCTCCAGTTACGCCCGCCACGGCAAGTGGAAGTGCTCCCTTTTTAGGATTAAGTGACCTAATTTATTTATAGAAATCTTTATATTTACCTTCTCGCAATTTTGCTAGAAGAGCCTGCGCACGCAACTGTTGGTCGTTTTCTGTCAGAAAACACGTGTTCTCTACGAAACCGTGACTGCCATCCTCATAGCTACCGCAAGTTGACCTCTTCGAGGCATTCCAGCATTTTTCCAATTAAATACAGCGTCTCGTACAGCATAATTTAGTTCTCGTGCTCGTTCGTTCCATCCTGAGACGTTATATTTGCTCGTTTTTCTACTGCCGAAAATACGCCGTCCTGCAATTTATATACACTGCCATGTACAGCCATACAGATCGTTCAATCTTACGTTATCAACACCCTCATTCACTCTGAGAAGCCTATCAGGAATGTTTGTAAGAAGAACATCGAGCTCAGCATAGAAACTGTCCAGTAGTCACCTATTCTCAAAATTCCAATCCATCGTCTTAACCTCGCGAGAGTTAGGTTGTCTTGGAGTCTGCATTCCCTCTTCACTTGAAGTTGCCCCTAAAACACAGTGATCCGTGCAGGCAACATCGGGCAGCAAGCGACAGGAAATTGTTGCATCTAATAACAGCGAGAACGAAGCAATATGATCGATCCATGAGGTGGAAAGAGAACCGTGTTTCACATGCGTGTACGTGTCAGGTGGCAGCAACCTTGTGTCCCCAAATGCAGCATTATGCTCAGCAAATAGCTCTTCAATCTCAGTGAACCTATTTGTGTGTGGGGAGGCATAAAAATATGCTAAAATACACAGTTGTTGCTCTTCCCTACTCTCCAATATACCCCCAAGAACATCTATGCATCTGAGAAATTCTTCCAGATTTTCACCGGAGTTGATAGGGTAGTGAACATTTAAGAACGGCACAGAGGTCTTGTTAAATGTAACGCTCAGACCCAGGATTCTATTGCGATCGTATTTCCTCATTTTTATATGTTGGCTCAGAGATTGCCAAATGAATGTCAAACCCCGATGTGGCCTCTCCACCCTGATTTCCTCGTCTCATCGACAGGGGAAATTGAGAATGAAACTATCTTTTCTCCCAGAGATGACTGTAAATGAGGCTGCTAGGGATGAAGCCACGTCTCCTGCAAAGCCACTAACTGAGTTGTTTTGCAGAGGGCTGCGACATAGGCTTCACAATTTTTTCCTGCTACCGTTATTGACCTCCATTATATAGCTGCCGCGCCCTGCACTGGAACCTTAACGCACCTTCTTCTTTTTACCTGTATCTCCTTGATCCGTTTTCTAACATCTGCTTCACTTTTTTCATCTGCCAGGTCGTAGTCTTTTGGTAAGCGCACGTTGGTATTGTCTAGCTGAAGGCAAGTTCTCTTTTCCCAAATGTTCTCGTCAAAGAGCACGGACTCCAGTAGATCAGCGTCCCTATATATCTCAAAGGGTGACGTGTTCCTTCTTGTGCTTAGACGTTTCTTGCACTTGAACGACGTTTCTTCGCCAAGATGCTGCTTCACGCGTACCTTCATTCATCTTTGAGGGAACCTAATTCCAGGATACGGTAGTGACACGAAGTCGCAGTGTCATTAGTCGCAAAACTCTCCTGAAGAGTACGCCCATTACCTATCTTCACGTTAGAGTTCTTCTTCGACGATTTTTTCTTTTCTAATTGCCTACACATCCTTGAATCTCTTCTGATTGCTCGGCAACGTTTTCTCATCATCTCTAGTGCTTGAGTCGCTACTTTGTGAAGATATTTTCTGTCGTACCATGTCACTGTGTTTGATTTTTAATGGCTTGTCCACCTTCAGCTGTTGTTGAGGTAGTGATGGCGGTGGTGATGGTGGTGGTAGGGGGCTAAGTGGTGTTAATGATGGTGATTCTGCTGGCGAGAGAGAGAGGGAAGGTAACTGAGTCCATGGTTGTGGTATCAGTGATGGTTGCGTTGGTGGTGGTGAGGCCGGCTGAACAGCCGGTCGCGGTATCATAGTACGCTGCGCTGATTTGTCTTGAGGCAGGGCAGATACGGTTTTGCCAAACGTATGACCACTCTGAAGGCCTTCAGTTGCCATCGGTGCATGGATACCTTCTGAGATACTGAACAATTTTTTCTCGGCAAGCATTGTTGTAATACATATTTCTATCTTTGATATCCTACCAGCATTGCAGTCACAACTGCGTGGGACTTTGACAAGGCTTAGTACCTCATCTAGAGCCTGTTGAATCTTTTTAATTGCTTCAGTATGAGACAACATTTAGATTCTGACGTCACGGGTTTGCGCAATTATATGAGCTGCATCTATATTTCTCATGACAACTGAGGGGACTTTATCATTGTCAACTGCTGCAAATAGCGGAACACGTGGATCATCTTCACTCATCAGACGTAGACTTTATAGCAGTCTCATTCGCTGTCGAGGCCCCACGACAGGACGAGTCTCTCTTCGCCACTAGATGGCGCTGTATCTGGAGCCTGGGGCTGAGCATTTACATTCAATTGCAAAGCCTACTTTGCTGCCTCCGCACCGTATGTTGTCTTGGCTATTGCAACGATTGTCTATCGGAATTACGTTCCTTTTTGCTCTTAGAAAACATAGTACATCATTTGCACGTACGTTATTCTCATCTCCACCTGTACTGCTGACATCCTTGGCTTTTGGTGCCATCTCTCGCTGTGTTTGCACTTCAGGTTTCAAGTCACAAGCTCTGTAGGCGCTACCCTCGCGCCATCTTCACATGGTGGCCTGTGTCAAGAGTTCAGCTTACAAAACACAATATTCAATCGGTACCTCTTTTGTTCAAAACCCATAAGTAGCTTCAAAATGTGTACCAGGATCTAATACACCACCTGTGCAGTGCATCATCATAAATCTAATCACCACCCTCTGAACCGGTCACAAACTCTGGGAGCACAAAGCACAAGCTTTGCGCAGAGGCAGTATCGTAACCAATGACAGACAACTAACTGAGTTTGAAATTAACATCGAATATTGTTCTCCGCTTCTAAGCTCCAAAGTTTTACAAGTTTTCAGGGTATAGCAATTTTTTTTTGCTGTATCAAAAAAGAGCCGGTCACCGCTCTAAGCCGAATATCGCTTCGAGACCGAATATCGTCTCGTAAAGGTTAAAGTTTTCAACTAAGTTGGAGAGATCGACTATAATCTCTCAAGAGCGAGAGCAATAAGGCACCTCACATGGATACCTCCTGGGGGTATCCCAGGCTCACCCGCCTTCCCGCGGTGTCCTCGTTATTCACCAAAATTCATTTGTCCCTTTGTGTAAGTACGTTTTGAGTTAGAAGATCCCTCCACGATCCCCTTTTAAATTAATAGCTACATCCCCCCTTGGTGCACAAAGAGGTGAGCCCCTACTGACACCGGGGCTTGTGAATTCAAAATAGAAACTAATCGAAATTTAAAAAAGCCACAAAAAAAATGTTAGAAAAAAATATAAATAAATAAAATCGTAAGGATAAAATAGATTAAAGATCAATTTTAAGAATAAATTTGAGGATTAAGTTAGTGAATATATTTGTATAGACAATATAAATAAATGTAAAGAAGCACAAACCTTCATTACCCAGAACTCCGGGTAGAAGCCGGGGATCGAACAATGGGTAAGACCATGCCCTATCGGAGAGGGGCTGACGGCCACCAAGAGCGTTGCACTCAAACCAGTCGGCAAGTGTGGAGAATATACTCCACATACCTCGCACGGAGAAGAAGTTAATGTATATATGTGTGTGTGTATATATATGTACATATGTATGTATATATATGTGTATGTGTATGTTTATGTATGTATATATTTCGTGAACCATCTTGTTTTCAGCGTGAGTGAGCGTTTCTTGGGATGGAATGGGGAAGCGAGTGCAGTGTCTACCGCCCTCCCTCCTCCCCTTTCCCAACTGCCTGGAAATTTCCACTACTCGCTGTTGTCAGATGAATTTCCCTGTCGTTTATAGAGCAATTCTTTAAAAAGCAAGGTATCCCTCTGTTGTGGGAGTAAGTCATTCTAAGGTTTACATATAACATAGAAATAGGTCATTTCTATGGTATGGTAATGTTTTAATTACGGTAATGTTGTTGGATTGAAGTAAACCATCTTGTGTTCAAAATGTCCTGAGTGTCCGTGCGTATGTTGTTACCAACCGGCGAGCTTGAAATATGATCGCCGCCCCTTGGGTAAGAAGCTGAGGGGCACAGTGTGCATTTAACTATGACCGAGGTCGTTCGTGACGGTTTGCTCAAGGATGTGAAATACCTTTTGGATACAAAACTCCACCATAAGAAACCATCGACTAAAGATAGATGTTAGTGACTGTAGCAGTAGAGAGAAAACTAACCCTGCCAGTTAGAATGACGCGGTTTTAGTATAACAATAGGCGCGTAGCACGACATGACTACACAAAGGAAACGCCACATTGAGGTGGCAATTCGTGAGGGCCGAAATCCCGCCAAATCCAAGTAAGTTCCCATTGTATCAGTGATGTGTTGAATATATGCCCAATTCATTAAACTCAAAGATGCAATCAGTTGTCGATCCCATTAAAAGTGTATTATAAGGAAAGATCAGTGTGTAAAGTGATAAGGGAAATGAAATAATTCCCACAGCAAGAAAGAAAGACGAACCCCTCAGAAGTTCCTCATCGACAGGAGACCTGACTCAGGTCGTAATCGACGACACAAATGAACGCATCTCGAAGCTGGACGCAAAACAACCGGAATGCAGAATACCCTGGGCAAGATGTGCAAAATGATGAACCTTCCCGAGCTAGAGACTGAGGACTGCTCTGCGCCCTCCAGTGAAGTCGGCCAACGCCTCACTGGACTCGAGATCCTTTGTGCAACTATGAATACCGGACTGGATGAGCTGATGAAGAGGATAGAGGCCAGGGAACCCGTAACCTTTTCGTGTGCTTCCGCCTCTGCCCTTTCCGATAACATCGCTCTCCTCCCAGCCGAAACTCGTAACGCCCGAACACCAAAAAACACGAAGAGGAGGCAATACACACGATTTGATAGCCACAACCTATTCAACAACGGGCCTAAATTCCCCGAACACTTAAAAATGACCTTCGATGTCAATAACAGACCGGATATTTGCCTATATAAACTACGAGAAGAACTGAGCTCCAAGACTGGCCGTCCAATTCTCAACATCACCGCCAGCGGTGACGATAGCATCTCCATTAAAGTAGACACAAAACTTCAAGTGACACTATACTCTCGAAAAACAGAATATGCGAAAAACCTTGCAAAATCATACCACGTCCAACTTTTTCCATGAGTTCAGGCCTGATTTACATCGAAGGCCGCTCGAGTGATGAAGCCGACGAATTCATCACCGGACTCTTCCAATACGAGGAATGTTTAGTTGAAGTGAAAATCGCACGTAAAATCAAACCAAGAAGAAACACCACCATTGTTCTTCTGCTTAAATTCAATTGCATCACCCCACCTAACTACACAGACATACCTTTCTTTGACACCAAAACCCAGATTACACCCTTAGAAAGACGTCCGATGCGAGGCTATAAATGCCAGAAATACGGTAAAAAAAGATACTCGCACTGCTCCTAAGACGACCATGATAAACGAGACTATCCCTTGTCGTGCATATCCGAAGAACCTCACTGCTTTTACTGCAAAATAAACGGCCATCCGACGGGACACGAAGACTGCCCCCAGGACAAGACTCGGAGAGAGATCCTGCAATACCAAACTGAGCACAAAGTCGGGCGACGAGAGGCTGCGGCCGCGATTCGCTCCCCCCAGGCTGACCCTCCCACTAAGGAGAGAAGATCAGCATCATTCCCTACCCACTTCCTCATAACGCTTGTAGATAGCGTGCAAACAAAGTTGCTCCCTCAATGAACCCATTCACCATGATGAACTCTCTTTTCAAACAACTGGGAGGCAGACCGATAAACATAAACCGACAGGGAAAGAAGTATCTGGCCCACGTCGTAAATATCGAGCACAATAACGCTATACAAATAATTAACAAAATAGACAAACACAAAGTCTCTGTCGAAATACATCCGTTCTTCAATGCTACAAGACAAATTATATACACTTCCGACTACACTCCTAAAACTGACCTAAGAGCTTTTGCCGCAGGCTTAGCAAAGAGTTACGGAGTCACCAACGTTTCCCTAGCCGAATGGATCAAACTACGAAACGTCCACACCATCGCATATCAAAACACTTTCCCAAGACGTGACACACCGGAATTCATAGCAATCCCGGGCGAACAAGGAAAAACAAAAACTTACCCAGTGTCGACATGGCCTGCAATGTGCAAAAAATGCCTGGAATACGGCCACGTCATCAAATATTGCCAGCCAGACATACCCAACGCTGTAAGAGATGCGCCGGCGAGCATGACCGAAAAGACTGCACAGCCCGCCAACCTAAATGCTACCACTGCTCATGTCTCCATGAGGCAGGCGACCGCGACTGCCCAAAGCAGATGGACCAAAAAACAATGACAATCATACAAAATGACCGCAGAGTCACACGAAAACAACCTATCCAAATCTTTTACGACGAAAACCCAAACTGCCGTGATTTAAATTAAGCCAAAGAAGTTAAATCCACAACTAAGTCTACCCCACCAGGCAAAACTCTCGTACCGCTAACACAAACTATTACCATGACCCCAACACCCCTCTCCAGTGCTAACAAAACCACAACCAGCCCAGCGATCGTCCTCGTAATAGAGGCGAGCGTCCCAAGCAATGAATCCACCAGTGCCCAGAAAAGCACTGCGATGGATGCTGCATCGGTCGTCTCCGAGGAGAGGTCCAATAACCCGAAAATCAAAAAGCCAAGAGACGAAGATTCCTCCTTCGACGACCGCGGGATACGCGATACCCTCTCGCCACGAAGCAAAAAGATTAGCAGCATCCCACAAACCAGAGCTGGCCTCGATCAGAGCACTGAACGACTTCTGACCGTCTTAACTGCAGCCGCACCCAGCGAAAACCAAAGTGAGGTATTCAACCCTCAGCTAACATGCCAAACACCAGAACATCTGACAAGTGAGAACGACCATCGCCTGCGCGAAGACGCGTTGAAAATCTTCAACCAAGAACCAATACCCGAAGCCACTGATCTACCATGCATCGCACCAGTCTCAAAAATCCCAACGACTACCACTCAGCCCATCATAATGATTAAAAAACCCTTCTTAGAAGAGAAACGCGCTCGCTCAAGAAGCGAACACACAGATCGTACTCCCCTCGTCCTCCTCCTCATATAAGAGTACTCACAGCCGAGAACGCAGTGAGAAGTTCTTACAAACCTCGCGACCGCTCTAGACCATCAAAATCTGGGCGTGTAACAGATTCGAAATGAACAACAACTCTATACTTCAGTGGAATTGCCAGGGACTTAGAAGCAAGAAAGATGAATTATTATCGCTAATCTCCACCCATAAACATTTGGTGGTAGGTCTCCAATGAATGTTCCATAGCAGTGATATTTCATATATCATTGGTCTTCTAAACGTAAAAGATGATGTCTTCAGATTTACATGGGTTACTACAAATCGGAATTTCATTTATGCCTATACCACGTTATACTGATCTTTTCAGAGTACCCCTTGGATACCACAAACTGGTCCCTAGTTTTTGCTGGGACCTTAAACTGCACGTTTGTTCTGCTTGCAAAGTGTTCAATTAGCGTCAATGTTAGAAGCGGTAAAGCCGGTCAAGAGGCCTTTAATAGTGAGCCCCTGGCCCCTGGCGTGAGCCAGGGGTCAGATGGGAGGAAGGAGGATGCCCCACCCGGGAGGTACCAGCACCCCTCCAGAGTGACAAAGACCAAGATTCCAATGGCTAAGAACGTCAGCTTCTCCAAGATGACCAGCGCCACCTCAGTCGAAGATGACCGGAGAGACGACCGCATCGACGAGTTAACCCGGAACGTCCAGGGAATCAGGAATCTACTAGGCCAAACGACCGGCCTCTCTGAGCAGGAAGCAGGAGTTTTCGCCACAAAACCTAGCACAATTGACGACCGTCCATATCCACGAACTCTTAAAGAACCAACGAACTAAAGAACCTACAACTCACGCAAGTACCTCTACCTCTACGTCCGACGACAACTTCGACGACTCTCCACTCCACAAAAACCCCAACCGAGCTCCGAGGGCTACAAGAAGCAAGCAATACACGCCATTTAACGAACACAACTTTTCAACAATAGTCATACTTTTCCCGAACACCTGAAAACACGTTCGACG
This sequence comes from Gammarus roeselii, assembly GCA_016164225.1. Lineage (NCBI taxonomy): Eukaryota > Metazoa > Arthropoda > Malacostraca > Amphipoda > Gammaridae > Gammarus > Gammarus roeselii. The sequence goes on from SDVV010007162.1 coordinate 11,008, forward strand.
TCTAAGACAGACCGGATATTCGTCCATACACTCTGCGAAAAGAGCTGGGCTCTTTCACTGGCCGCCCAGTCCTGAGCGTCGCCACCAGCGGCAATGAAGGCTTTGCTATCAGAGTAGACACAAAACTTCGAAGTGACACAATTCTCTCCAAAACTAGACTCTGTGAAAAAACTTTCAAAATAGTGCCATACCAGACTTTCTCTACAAGTACAGGTTTGATCTACGTTGAATCTAATGGTGAGCAAAGATGCTCAAACTGCTCCCAAGACGACCATCCACAAACGGAAAGATCCCCAGTCGTGCCGGTTCAAAGAACCGCACTGTTTTTACTGCAAAGTAAACGGACACCCTACCGGACATGAGGATTGCCCAGAAAATGAGACTGAGATAGCGATCCTCCAATACCAGATAAATCACGGGGTCGGGCGACGAGAGGCTGTAGTATCGATGCGCTCTTCCCAGAAAGATTCTCTTACCCAGGAGAAAATACCGGTACCATTCCCCACCCACTTTCTCATAACGTTCAAAGAAAGAGGTGCAAGCAAAGTTGCCTTTTCAACTAATCCATTTATAATGATAAAATTACTCGCCGAACAACTTGGAGGAAACCGAAAGAAATTCAACGACAGGGAAAGAAATATTTGGCCTACGTCGTAGAGCGTGAACAAAGTAACGCTATACAAAAGATTACCTACATAAACAAACTCGAAGTTACAATTGAAACACATCCGTTTTTCAACGATACCAAACGAATTATTTACACCTCCCATTGCACACCTACAACCGAGCTCAGTGCTTTCGCTGAAGGTCTGGCCGAGGATTACGGAGTTACCGAAGTCCGCCAAGCAACATGGATAAAATCACGTAACGCAAGTTCTACCGCATACCAAATTACCTTCCCAGGATACGACGCACCGTAATTCATAGTAACCCCGGGTGAACAAGGAAAAACCAAAACTTACCTAGTTGCAACATGGCCCCTATTGTGCAAAAAATGCTTTGAATACGGCCACGTCATCGCATACTGCCAATCGCATACACCCCAACATTGTAGGAAGTGCGCCGGCGAACACGACAGAAAAGACTGCACAGCCAGCCACCCTAAATGCTACCACTGTTCATGCTACCATGAGGCATGCGAACGCGACTGCCCAGTATACATGGAACAAGAAGAAATGAACAATCACACAAAACGAACGCAGAGTTACACGGAAACAAGCCATCCAAATCTGGAAAGACGATAACCCAAACCGCCTCAATAATGTCAGAGCATTCAAATCGTCAATTCAACCAAACTCCCCCAACGACATACACACATTATCAGGACAACAACGTGACAAGACTCCAGCACTCCTACCTGGCTGCAGTGCTTCCTCACTCAGCCCAGCGACCGCCCCTGCACCAGAGATGCACAGTCCTAGAAATAATTTATGCGGTGCCAGGAGGACCCCGAGATGGATGTATCCCACGCAGTTGACCACAGTACAAGGCTCACTACTAAGAAAACGAAAAGGCAAAAAGATGAAGTAGCCTCCGATACCCAGGCGCTACTAAGCAAAACGATCAGTAACAACTCTCAAATAACGGCCCGCCAAAACAATAATCCAGAACTCCCTCCACCTGTCTCAAATGCGGCTCCATTCGTGGAAAACCACTGCGAGGGACACGCCCCCCCCGAAAACAAACCCGATTCATGAATACGCCACCAGCGAGAACGATCACGGCCTCGACGACGGCGCTCATCTCTGAAAACTCGTACGCGAAACCTCTGAACAACCAGTTATCTTACCTGGCCCAAATAGCTCTCATTCCACACAACCACCCACACAAATCAAAAATAGCTACCAAAGAAGAAGAGCGCATTTGCTCACGAGGCAAACACAAAGAGCCCAAGCTTTCGTCCTCCCACGAGAGCACCCGCAGCCACGGCCGCAGCAATCACAGCAGACCGCCTTCCACTGAAGGCGGACACTTCCGTGAACCCTCCATACCCGGAACCCCTCTGCAAACTCAAAAACGCGAACACCACAAAAGCTCCCGCAAATCACGCGACCACTGTATATCATCAAGGTCTTAGTGTGAACAGCCCCAAGATGAACAACAAAATACTTCAGTGGAACTGCCAGGGACTCTGAAACAAGAAAGACGAATAACTATCCCTAATTGCCACCCATAAACATTTGGTGATGAGCCTCTAAGAGATCAAACTCCGAGAGATCGCTACCTTCAGAATCCCCCAATATATCATAAACCGTAGCGAAGGCCACACCAACGGCGGAGTGGCACTTATGATCCACCGAAGCGCACCTCACCTCCCCCTTCCCCTGAGGACAGAACTCCAAGCTATCGCTATAAAGATATGCGTCTCAAGGCCAATAACAGTGGTATCCATCTATTCGTCACGAAGCCATGACCTCTAGGAAACACTAATGAACGAATTGCTAAACCAACTGCCCTCGCCAATACTCCTCCTTGGAGACTTCAACAGCTACCAAGAAACATGGGGATGTGTGAGAACAGACCCCGGGGGAGTGATAATGGCTAACACCATGAACACTCACAACCTGGTCCTTCTCAACGACGGACAACCCACCCGTATCACCCCCCCAAAAGTGAAACTGCCATCGATTTATCCATATGCTTCCCGACTCTGCCACCTCAACTCGATTGGGGAGTTTTGCCTTCAATACACGACAGCGACCATAACCCAGTCATCATATTGCTTTTAACCAACCAACCATCCAACCAACCAACCAACCAAGAAACCCTGCCCCACAAGATCTTCGATTCAACTACCGGAAAGCCAGCTGGGTGGAATAATCGGAACACATCGCGTTTAGCGATATGGATAGCATCCCCGAAAACATTTTGGAACACAACCTCGTCGCCCAAATATACGAAAAGTTTCAAGCTTCAACCGAGGCAACCATTCCCCAATATGCCCCTTCAACCTTCTTTCCGAAACCATGGTGGTGCCGAGAGGTGCAAGAAGCAAGAGATGAGCGTGAAAGGCTTTCCCATGCCTACCTACGCGCACGGCCCTTCAGGAACCGCGTTACGTGAAAAAGGGCATCTGCTGTATACCGAAAACTTTGAGTGTTGAAGAAAACCCGAGCGACCTATTAACATCCTTTCAGACGGAGGCAGAACTTATTCTTCCCACGCGGAAATCGCAAATAAACTGGCTCAGACAATAAGTCAGATATCGCAATCAACAAACTACACGGCTGCTTTCCAACGGGAAAAGAACTTAAGAGAAAGTGAACATCTTGACTTTACTTCTATAAGCGAAGAGGCCTACAACAAACCTATCTCCCTCCACGAACTACAGTGCGCCATAGACCATACACGTAGAACTTCACCTGGGCCAGACCGGGTTCACATCAACATGATCAAGAATCTCCCAGATGGCGGCCGTAAGTACTTATTGAAAGTGTTCAACACTCTGTATTCAAACTCATTTTTTCCCGATCAATGTCGGGAATCTGTAATTATCCCAATATCCAAACCCGAGAAATTCACGGTGACCCACATAACTATCGCCCCATCGTTCTTACCAGCGTCCTCAGCAAGACCATGGAAAGAACGATAAACACGCGCCTTGTCGACCATCTTCATATGCATGCAGGCCTTAACAGCATGCAGTGTAGCGCCCACAAGCGCCACTCTACGACGGACCACCTTGTAAGACTGGAATCTGACATTAGACAAACATTTGTCCGAGAGGAACACGTAGTTTCCATATTTTTTGACGTGGAAAAAGCATACGATACTACCTAGAAATACGGCATCATAAAGCATCTCCACCGCAAAGGACTGGGAGGCCACTTACCACGTTACATCCACCATTTTTTGCAAAATCGCACCTTCAGGGTCATAGTCGGCGACACCCTGTCACCATCCTATCCGCAAGAAATGGGCGTCTTCCAAGGAAGCGTCCTCAGTGTCACCATTTTTACTCAAAATCGACCAGATAGCTGACATTCTCTCGGGCAACGGAAGATTGCTTTCATCACTATACGTGGATGACTTACAAATAAGCTACAGGCACCCTAGCCTCACAACAATTCAACAGGAATTATATAAATGTCTGAACCTAGTCGGGAACTGGGCCTCCTTAAACGGATTATGATTCTCGCCCTCCAATACGAAAAGCATGCACTTTACTCTCGTGCCCGGCTTACACCTGAAACCAGCTCTAACGCTGAACAACACTCCGCCAGTATTCGAGGAATCAATAAAGTTCCTCTGTTTTGTGTGGGACCCTTAGCTCACATGTCGACCTCATATTGCAGCCCTGGAGACTCGCTGCAAAAAGGCAACCGGACTTATCCTCTCTGTAACATCCTTGAAATTCGGAGCAGATATGGACACCGGCATGACGTTATTCAGAACAATAATACGCTCGCGCATTGACTACGGAGCAATTGTTTACGGTTCAGCAGCCAAAACCACCATTGAACCTCTCTCCACCATCGTAAATAATGCCTTGCGTATCCCAACCGGCACGTTCCGTTCCACACCCATCAAATCCCTGAACGTGCTTGCTAACGAGCTTCCTCTTCCGCTCCGCAGAGACACTCTCCCTACAGTACTATTTCAAGACAGGGAGCTACATCAATAGCCCAGCACTAGGTGACGTCACCAGCATTCTCGATAAAGGCCTCTTTGCGGCTAAGAACATATGCTCACCCTTTTCTCCACGAGTGGACAACTACTAACCTCGCTGAACATCAGACGCAAAGCAATCAAGCCTTCATTCTCCTATCGAATTTTTCAAATCAGCACACCAACGTGGATGATCAGCCCACCGCTGGTCAACCTAGATTTGCTAACGTACCCCTACGCAACAACCCCAACCAACACATACCGCCGAGAATTCTCGCGACTACTTGATGACAGTTCTCTGAGCACCGCCATATATACACTGACTGCTTCAAAACATCTGACGGAGTGGGAGCTGACGTCGTAGGTGAAAGGACCTCGCTTTTGACCACCCTATCCCAAGAGGCGTCTGTAATTTCTGCAGAGCTGCACGCACTCGAATTGGCTATCTCCATAACAAAAAGTGACCGCCTCCCCAAATATGTTATATATTCAGACAGTCTGAGTGTTCTTACTCAGCTGAAAACACTGCACTTTGATCACCCTGCTCTCAGAAGAATGCAACACGGCATATTCACTATGTCCGAGACGGGCCTAGCGGTCGAGTTCTGCTGGATCTCTGAACACATGGGAATAAGAGTAAACGAGCGCGCAGATTCCCTCGCTTAACTGGTGGCTACCCAGCAAGAACAATTCATCTCCATACATTACCGAGACTGTTTCCCAGTCAGCAACTCACGGATAACATTACGATGGAACGACTCTTGGCAACAGTGTACAAAAATTGTTTGCAGTTGAACCATCCGTGGGAGAGTGGGACGCCAGGTTTTCTAATAGGGGAGACAAGTGTTCATTGACACTCTATGCACGGGACACACGTGGATAACCCACAATCACCTAATGGACGTGGACATGGGACCGGACGCACCACCATGCCTCTGTTGCCACCAAGTGGCAATCAGTGTGAAGCACTTACTTATGAATTGTGATGCACTTGCAGCAGCCCGACGAGCCTTCTTGAGCAACCTATAACGCCTGCTCACAAAAGTGGAACACCGAAAAAAATGATCGCTTTCGGAAAACACATCGGATTATACGAAATCGTGTGAAACTAACTATGTTTGAATCATCTGTTTCTGAACTCGCTGTCCTCTCTGCGTATTAATTGTGAACTTTAACTTGACTTCGTGCACGAAGCTGTGCAGAAGGTGAAAGGATCATCGTGCCCTACGGGGTAACATTCAGTGACTACACGTTGGAGCTCCGGAGGAAAACAGAAGAATCTACTAATTCTACAAATCAAAAATTTAATTAGGGGAAAGTATTATTGCTACATCGACTTTTAACTATTTAAACACTAAAGCCACTCTTAAAAAACGCATTTAAATGTTTAAAATGCAGAATTTAAGATAATGAATTAAATGTTCGACATGGTGATAATAGGAAATTTGTGATACCACATGATACGTAACAAAAGGAGGTCAATGCAGGATTCTAATCCTTTTACCGTGGTATCTCATCAAAAGTTATCGGATTTGTTTAATATTTTCACATACTTTACGCTTGTAGAATTCGATAGGCACTTTTATAATTATCCGTGATGGTGACCCTGCAAGTGAAACGCTTAGGCAGAATACGGACGCCCTCTCTCGAGTTTGTCAGGAAAACTGTATGATTAAAGAAGTCATGAGAGGAACATCCAACATACCTACAACACATAACGATGCAACCAAACTATGAAATATACCACATTCATGTTTTATTGATTAGGGGTTAATATGATGAACCATCACGCGAGCAAAACTGATACTCTCTCTCTGAACATCATTTATAGAAAGAAATGAGTGGCGCCCCCGAGCATACTTATGACAAGGAATGAGTGGCACCCAAACATACCTATGACAAGGAATGAGTGGCACCCGAGCATACCTATGACGAGGAATGAGTGGCACCCAAGCATACCTATGACAAGGAATGAGTGGCACCCGAGCATACAGTACTGGAAAAATTATTATGGATTTTTTAGATTTCCGGTATTTTTACATAAGAAGGTGAAATAAACACAATTTATGTAATGATAGATGATTTATTTCGTATTATTTATGCAGAACGAGTATTTCAGTAGTAAATTTGATCTCCTTTAGCAGGTTTCTAGTGATATCTGGCAATAATTAGCTGTCGGTCTATGGCAATGATCAATTCCATCACGTGGTCCACATGCTGCAGCCCACGTTTCGCTCAGTTCTAGTTCAGCTGTGGTCGGTGTAAGGTGTTTTTTGTGTTCTGATGACTTTCTAAGTGAATCTATGATGTAGTCGTTTAATTTTCATGTAGTAAA
>SDVV010007163.1:0-17950 GCA_016164225.1 Gammarus roeselii
GGCACATTTGTCGCGCGTCCCTATATGTAAATGGCACATTTGTCGCGCGTCCCTATATGTAAATGGCACATTTGTCTCGCGTCCCTATATGGAAATGGCACATTTGTCGCGCGTCTCTATATGTAAATGACACATTTGTCGCGCGTCCCTATAGGTAAATGTCACATTTGTCGCGCGTCCCTATATGTAAATGGCACATTTGTCGCGCGTTCCTATATGTAAATAGCACATTTGTCGCGCGTCCCTATATGTAAATGGCACATTTGTCGCGCGTCCCTATATGTAAATGGCACATTTGTCGCGCGTCCCTATATCTAAATAACACATTTGTTGCGCGTCCCTATATGTAAATGGCACATTTGGCGCGCGTCCCTATATGTAAATGGCACACTTATCGTGCGTCCCTATATCTAGATGGCACATGAAGCTCGCTTAGACGTTCTTTCTTCAGAACTTGCTTTGTTCCTATCAAAAGACAACCTAGTTTGGGCCAATAGGCCTATTGTTGTCTTCCTACACTTGTAAACACTTGTAAACCAGCACAATATCCAGGGCCTAGTTTCCGTCTCTGGTATGGAAGCGGAAGGGCACTTCCCTGGCCGCTGGACACTAACTCGCGACGGTGATAGGTTTACATCTTCGAAAATCCTATGGTTTGCCGCCCCTGGGACATTCTTCACAGGAACCAGGTGAAAGATGGTGACAGGAAATGAACCATGTTAGCAGGAAGCCAGTCGGAAGAAGAGGCAGTGAAGCGAAATAACGTTGAACAGAACATCTAACGTGGGAATCCTGTGCGACAAAACTGACCCGAATAACTAACATCCAGGATACACGCACCGCCGAGAAATCCCGTTAGCCTAGCTGCCCACTAGAATTTGTCGTGCGTCCCTATATTGGTGAGGGTATATTGTTGAGGGTATCACGCAGTCCCCTCATCGGTAGGTTCATTAAGACAATCGGGTGATGCAGTTGGTTTTGACTTGTAGTCGTAGCCACTCTTTTGTACCTTGGTAACGAGGTGTGATCTGCTGGAACATTTGGATTAGAAACCTTGAGTCACACAAACCGTCAATCTGTAAGCTGCACGTAGACCAAACACAAAGCTGTGAAAAAAAAAAATTAATTACAGATGGTTCTCTGTAATTTTACATCTGCAGATTTTGTCCGTTAATTTTCCATCTGCAAAAAAGCCCTCGACAGTCTGATGAATAGCCTTCCTGAGGATATTCTTTTGAGAAACTAGGAGAGGGAGACGGTGTCAGGGAACCAGGTAGGAAATGATGGAAGAAAAAGAACCAGTCGGAGATGATAACACGAAACCAGTTAGGAGATGGTGGTAGGGAACCAGTAGGGACGCGGTGGCAGGAATAGTGGGGAGATGCTGACCGGAAGTGAGTAAGGAGATGATGACAGAAAGTCATTTCACAGGAAAGTTGGTGAATTCGACACTTTTCTGTGTTCACATGCAGATAACTTGTGATTATTTTACAAGCAAAAATGGATAAAAACCAACATTGTCTGAGAAAAACAAACTATTATTATAATATAAAATCCATCATATTTATAAAATTATTGTACGACTAATTATTAATCAAAAGATTGCCACCAGTTGGACATCCATACTGTGTGATTTAATAATTACCAAAGTCACAACACCACGTTCTTAATCCCGCAACCGACCCGCCTAGCCCGTGGCTAAGTGAATAAGAGTGTCCCACTTTGACCTCAGGAACCTGTGCTCGATTAACCCTCTGGATGCAAAACTTCATCGTCGACAAAACCGTCTACCTCAAATTTGAATAGTTGCTCACGCTCATTATTGAAGATGGGATATGAGTGGCAATAAAAAAAGTTAACATTAACTATACAAAAATATTCATCATCATATTAAAAAAAAGAAAAAGAGAAACAGTTGCGAAAATAAAATAGTTTATGATTCAAAATTATCAAAAATTCTGAAAGATAATTTGCAGCTATTTATTCTCATTCAGCAGAAATTGATTTAAAGAATTCACCAAGAAGCTTTGTCCGAATATAATACTGTAAGAAATATACATATTAAACTAAATTCCAATCGGAAAAGGTAGGGTTTGTTTTCCAGTTACGAGCTAACCATAAATGAGCTCTTTCCCTACAATTCCAAGAGTGCAATAAATACCTTGATTTGAAGACGTTATCCCAGCATCCTTGCAACGAACTTGAATGCATTCACGAAGGTATATACATGCAGCTATTTCCTCTTGTAGGTCTGTGCATACACCCACGTTCATCAACCAATAGATTTGGTTGGGATGTTGTCCCAGTCGACAAACATGAATTTATAGGTATGTTCCCGATAGTTTTACGACAAACTGTCCTAACCTAACCTGGCCTGACCTAACCTGGGTGTCGTCAGACACCTTCAATTGTTAGTTTCATCTCAATACATTCGGTGATTCCAGAGATAGCCTTACACAAATGTCCCAGACAGCTCTGCTTCACAAATGCGACATAAACGCACACACATACCTACACCTCATCTCTCTGTGCAGGGACACCAAGTCACTGTCGAAAGTAACATTAATTACCGAGATGCTGCCATCAACGCCCGAGATCTAATTTACGCGTATCAAATTCACCCTCCTGCCAATGAGATTGCGTGCATTTCTGTATGTTCTTATGGTTGTATTTAAACAGACGTACCACTGGAGGGCACAGCCATAAGTAAGTACAGTAGCGAGCAAATATTCGTTTATGGTTAGTCTGTAACCGGAAAAAAAAATCGACTTTCCCCACGTGGAATTTAACTTCATGTAACTATTTCTTACGGTACTATGTCTGGACAAAGCTTCTTAATGAGCAATATTAATTGAATTTCCGACGAGTTCATATATAAAGCGGGAACTAAGTGAAAACTAAGTGAAATCTTCAAATGAACATCGAAGATTTCATCTATTTTTAAATCATAAACGAATTTTCACTCGCTACTGTACATTCTTCGAAGCGTTTCATCTCAATGCAGGGATGGCGTGAACAGAACGCGAAATATCCTTATTTGTGGAGTTGTATGGTGTATAAACGCAAGATATAGGGTTTCCAAAATTCCTACATGAAGGATGTAGGTTTTCAAGTACGCATGTACATATGGCTGTTTCCTCTAAGTCAATGAGAAACAGTTATCAATATAAACATACCTGAGAACGTACAACCTCGTGAAATATCGAGAACAAAACTCCATAGACCCAATTTCTGGCGTCTAAAGTATATATTTTTGGCGTCTTCTATAGTACATAAATTTACATACCAAGTAATATCACGTCTAATTGCAGCCAATCCTAAACATTTTTTTCAGTTATATATCTAGCCAAAAAAATTCAAAATCCGTAATTGGTCCTCTTGACAATGATGTTGGTGAGCTAGAAACTAACGACACTAAAATGTGGGTACTGCTTAACCAATTTTTCTGTTCTGTATTTACGTTAGAGAATCCGGATATTCCTAATCCTGAGGATATCATAGCGCAAAGGCAAATTGAAGCCCTCAGCACAGTGAACTCTTCCCCTGCCAAACTCATTAAATATATAGAAAAAATTGAAAGTCACAAAATCTCCAGGCCCAGACCAAGTTCATCCCAGAATACTGAAAGAGACTATGAACAAAATTGCCGAACATCTAGCAAACATTTTCAACCAATTTCTCACGAATGTCACCTGCCCCTCTCAATGGGAAGAGGCCAACGTCACCCCGACTAAAAAAAGGACAAAAAGTGTCCCGGAAATTATCGTTCAATTAGTCTCACCTCAGTCATTGGGAAATTGATGGAAAGTTTGATCACGGATAAAATTACAGAATTCTTATAATCAAATCAGTTGATAGGCGACTTTCAGCATGGCTTTAGACGCAATCGTTCATGTCCTACTAACATGCTGCTTTATTCAATAATATAATTGAATTTCATGACGCGAAATATCCGATCGACATCTTTACCTTGACTTTCAAAAAGCCTTTGATAAAGTTCCTCACAAAAGCTTGGTTATTAACTTGCATAGCATCAGTATTTGAAGTGAACTCAATAACTGGATAAAATGCTGGCTCACGGACAGACGGCAGTGAGTCGTACTTACTGGAGCTTTCTCCAATTGAGGTGAAGTTACAAGCGGCGTGCACCGAGGATCTGTGTTAGGTCCAGTTCTCTTAATAATATTCATAAGCGATCTCGAAAGCAACGTACTCTCAAACATCAGTAAGTTTGCAGACGATACCAGGCTAGGAGGAAAAGTGCAAACTCAACTCGAGCGGGAGCAAATCCAATTAAACTTGGTCAAAAAAGTGGCATATGAAATTCAATGTCGACAAGTGCAAAGTTATGCACATTGGTCACCATAACCCTAAACACGAATATTCAATGTCCGGAAAGAAACTTATACCTGTCACCGAAGAGAGAGATCTAGGTGTCATCATTGGTAATGACTTAAAAAGCAGCAAGCAATGTAACGATGCTGCCAAAAAAGGCAATAAAATCTTGTGCATGATATGCCGCACAATCTCGTACATGAGCAGAAACAGTATTCGCTTCTTATACAATGCATTTGTTAGACCACACCTGGAGTATTCCATCCAATTCTGGTCTCAATACCTCAGAAAATACATTTTTAAATTATAGAAGGTTCAGCGTAGAGCTACAAATAAATCGTACGAAGAGAGACTGCGCGAACTCAACCTTTATTAGCTAGAGAAGCGTAGAGTCAGAGGTGACATGATCGAAGTGTGGAAGATTATAAAGGGTAAGGAAAACATCGTGCGAGCAAGCCTTTTAACTTTGGATGCGAACGGAGTGACCAGGAATAATGTATACAAATCGTTGGCAAGCGTTTCACACTCGATACCACACGCAATTTTTCCACGTATAGGGTTGTCGAAAATGGAACAGACTTACCGCGGAAGTTGTGAACAGCGATACAATCGAAACGTTCAAGTCACGACTCGACAAATTTTACCAAAATCGCCGCTACATATCTCCCATCTGTAGCACTCTCACCAGTATATTCCAGAAAAACGGTGTCCGGCATTGACACCCATCCGGTTAAATTAGTGCCCGGCATTGGCACTAGCACGGTAAAAAAAGTTGCTCGGCATTGGTACCTGATCGTTGCAAAACGGTGTCCAGAATTGACACCGGTCAGCATTGGTTTCACGAGGAATGAAACTGTGACAATTTCAGATCAACACCGTGGGTCGGTGTTTTATCTTCAGGTGCTGATTTGAGTTGTTTCGAGTATCATCGTTAAATGCTATTTCCTTTTACAACCTTTCCCTTTCTTTATCTATCATAACAGAAAAGACATAGACACATGATACTATCTTAGACGCTCTACTTCAGAATTAATCTTTTTACCATCGAACGGCAACCCAGTTTGAGCCAAAAGTCCCGTTGTTGTCTTCCTACAACAACGGGACTTTTGGCTCAAAGAGTTGCGGACCACGAGGAGAAATAAATAAAAACGACCAATTTGATTAATATTCGCACATTTCGTTTGTCGAATCCAATTTTTTTTTTCAATTGAGCCTCTCATCACCTTCCTCAATCAGACAATTTAAAATGAATAGCTTAGTGTTGCCAAGTGCAATCAAATCCATTTAAAACCAGCTTCGTATACCAGAATTCTGCTCATTGAATTGTCGTAAAATAATTTCAAGAGCAACAATATCATGGGCCTTGGTGCGATCTAAGCAATTTAAATATTGTTTAGAATACCCGTAATAAATTCACTTCGTTCACTGGGTAGCCCAACAGCACGACGCGAGCAACAATATCCTAGGCCTAATTGTCGTCTCCGGTAGACGTGGACTTGCTGACTCTTTCATAGGCCGCCGAACAAGAACTCGCCAAGGTAATTGGATTTGACCCTCGACAGTCTGATGGATTGCTTCCCCGAGGACATTCTTTTGAGGAACCGTTCGAGAGAGGGTGACAGGGAACCATTCGGGAAACGATGGCAAGAAAATTACCAGTGAGGTGACAGCAGGAAACCAATTAGGAGATGGTGTTAGGGAGCCAGTAGGGACATGGTGGCAGGGCACCAGTAGGGAGATGATGGCAGGGAACTAGTTAGAAGATGACGGTAGAGAACCAGTTGGGAGATGACGGTAAGGAACCCGTCGGCAGATGACGGGAGGGAACCAGTCGAGATATGACGATAGGGAACCAGTGGGAAGATAATGATAATAAGCCAGAAAGAGAAGAAGAGAGGAAACCAGTAAAGAGATAGCGACAGGAAATAAGTACATGTTGACAGGAAACCTGACGGGAGACGATGGCAGGGAACCCTCCGAGCGGTGATTGCAGGAAGTCAGTAAGTAGGTAGATGTTGGCAAGAAATCCTGGGAAAGATGATAAGCAGAAGGCCGTTATAGAGGTAATGACAAGAAGCTAGCAGGGAGATGATAGCAGGAAGCTAGTACTGAGATGCTGGCATGATTCCAGTAGGGTGATGATGACCGGAACCAGTTGAAAGAAAGAAGATGACCAAGAATCAGTTGAGTGTTGATGGCAGAAAGTGTTGTAAACTTCATCGTTACTAGTCGTCAATTAAGACTTATAGGTGGTGCAGGGATAAAATTAATAGGCGATATATAATTGTTTTTTGTTTTGAATAATTAAACAAGAGCACATAAACGAGGGCAGCTACAAGTCAAAGGTGTATGAATAATATTGTGCAGCTGTTATGATATCTAAATAAGTTTCCAATTGCACGAACACGGAGGCTTATAATGGTAAGCGATTAAAATAGACAAACAGAGACGGTGCGTTGTGAATAAGGTGTGTACCCTACTATGCCCAATTCCACACTGTCCCGACTCACAATCTTGCATGAAGGGAAGCGCCTTGCGCAACTGCGTCAGAAGGGAATTGTCCAATCAAGGAGCAGCCTCACCGTTCGTCAACCTCTGAGGGGCGTGTCCTCCTCGGTTCCATATCTCTTATTGGCGCTCCAGAAAATCACAGATTCCTCCTAAATTTTTGTAATACATACAGGGCTATGAAGGCAACAAGGAATAAACACATAGCTAGCTGCTGTCCTATACCGTGCACAGAACTGCTGATCTCGTTACAACAGACAGGCGCAAATGACCCCCCTTCGTCGACGGGTCTTCGACGAGTAACCAAATATGAGGGCACACATCTGTTTGCTTAAGGAAGCACACATCTGTTTGCTTAAGGAAGCTCGCATCGTAAGAAATTCAAACTTTAGCTACATATTATAAGCGTAAAAACGGAGTATTTTAACAAAAGCCAGTAGGGAGATGATGGCGGGAACCAGTTAAAAGTAAAATGATGACCAGGAATCAGTAAAACGTTGATGGCAGAAATACTAGAAGGAAGATAAAGTCAGGGAACCTATCGAGAGTTGGGATCAGATAACTAATCGGGAGATTTTGGTAAGCAAAGCAATCAAGGCTGGAGACCTGCTGTCCATAGCATAGGAAATGCAGATGGTGCAATGTATCGCTGTGCAGAGGTAGTGTTATGGCTCTCAAAACTTCATAGAACATATTGCCCAGCTGTAAAAATTAGGAAGATCAATAATTGAAATGAAAACTATTTTTCTGCAGAAGATTCAATTAGTTTCCGTGACGACAGGAGTAATAGCTACAGACGCAGGTCCCAATACCAACCCCAGGTGGGTAACTTACGGCATGTCGCACCTCACACTCCTCCATTGCACTCGGAACTTTACTGTTACTGATCTATCACACCATCTGTAGCGATTCTAATTAAATCGATTGGCATTCCACCGTTCAGCGTTCTCACCACACAATAAACCGACACCTCTCTAATTGTTGCATTCTTTACTGTTACTGGCCAATCACACCACCTGTATCGATTCTAATGATCTCGATTGGCATTCCATCGTTCAGCGTTCTCACCAAACAATAGACAGACACCTCTTGAATTGTTGCATTCTCTTTCTGCTTCCTTATCCCTATGCAGCCCTGCGCCACTCAATCAATACCACGCTCGAGGCAAAACACAGATTAGAGTTTCTCAATAACCTTCCTACTACAGTTACTCCACCTCTATTTAGGACCTCAGTCGCCACGCCACCCAAATACTGGTATTTCCCTGCTCTATATCACCTATCCTGCATCCTTTTTTTAGTAATGCTCGAAACAATTCTTGCTCCCAAACCCGGCATCCGTGAACCACCACCCACAGCCACAATGTCGGCCTTTCTGAAATCTTCATTCAACTAATCAAAATACTCCGTCCACCTCTTTCTTCTATTCATCGCCCACTTCACCTCGTTCCATAACATCTTCTTGTTCTCCTGAAAATTCTCGCGCAGCCACCTACCCTACCTAGCATCAGCGGCTCTCTTTGCTCGCCTCACCACACGTTTCACCATTTTTATCTCCTCCCTTCAGTAAGTTGTTACAGGCCCCACCAACTTCGACAGCAACCATTCTTCGATTAAAGCTACTCTCTTCTGCGCCACCGACATTTCAAATACATCGTTCCATTGCTCAAAACCCCTTCTCCACCGCCCTCATACTTGGCGCACCGCACTTATTTCTCGCACATTTCAACAATTTATCTCTGAACACCTCCCATTTCTACGCCCCCTAACTCAAGCCTTGCCCTCTCAAAATGTTATATCCCTCCTTCAACGCCTGCTGGAACTCATCAGCACTGCTGGCCACAATTTTAGTACCCCTCTTCCTCCTCGCACTCTGTTGTTCCTGCTCCTCTCTTAATCCTCCTCGCGCCAGTAGATGATCAGACGTTGCTCCACTTTCCCCTGCCAACACCTGCCTATCTAAAAGGCTCCCCACCACTCACCTCGAAATCAACACCAAATCGTCAGCGCTTTGCCAACCACTGCACCACGCGCCGGCTTGTGGACAACTTGCTTCTTGAAGAAGCGGTTTTCCATCATCTGTTTCTGCTCCACGCACACACATATCAGTTTTTCTCCGTTGCTATTTCCATCTGGAGCGACCTACCACCCTATCGCATTCACCTTCACTACGTCTACAACTCTCGCATTTAGGCCCCTCAGTGCCACCACATTAAACAGACCTCCAAAAATCTCAATACCCTCAGATTAATCTTGACATGCTTCCTCTTCTCTTCACTCCTCTCGTCACTTGGTCCGTAAGCGCTCACAAACGCCCATCGTACAGTAACTATGCCTAAATTAACCTTTACCAACATCAATCTTGGAGTTTTCTTCAGTCTATAATGCAACGAGCCAAACATCACTCAATAACTACACCATTCCTCCACGGCTGATTTTTTTCATACAGCATACTAAACTCAAGATCGCCTCTACCTCTTAACTGCGCCCACATATCAAACTTCCTTCTCATAAACATCTTGTCAATCTCCTTTTTCGCTTCTTCCGTTCTTCAACCACGCACATATAGCGACCCTGACAATAGGGTTCGAGAATGGTGGGCCTCGCCTCCCCTCGCTTGTCTTTCCGTCGTAGATAGAGTAATTTGCAGAAGAAGGGATCCCCAGACTCCTCGCTCCGCTCCTATTTGTCGCCTCTTACTACAAGCAAGAGGTACGGTTGCAAGTATTTCTACCCCTTGCCACAAGAATAAATATTTCTCGACTTCATAACTTTCAGAACCCTCGTTGCAGCGCTCATGAGGAAGTTCAGGTTCAAGTGATTGGAACAACCATAAAACGGCGAAGTGATAGATGAAGTGTAAATTGATAGGTGCGAAATCAGAATGAAGTAGATGAGGTGAAACTCGAATAAAATCCTGATTTGGAACGTAGCGCGCAAAACAGCTGATAAAGCCTGAGCTAGACATCTGATGCATGAAATAAATAGAATTGTTCGTGTATGGGTATGCATGAATCATCAACCTCCTATCACAAGCTTGCGGTTTCTTCATGACTGATCAGTCGTGGTAAAGGACGACCTTCTATCACAAGCTTGCGGTTTCATGACTGATCAGTCGTGGTAAAGGACGACCTTCTATCACAAGCTTGCGGTTTCTTCATGACTGATCAGTCGTGGTAAAGGACGACCTTCTATCACAAGCTTGCGGTTTCTTCATGAATGATCAGTCGTGGTAAAGGACGACCTTCTATCACAAGCTTGCGGTTTCTTCATGACGGAACAGTCGTGGTAAAGGACGACCTTCTATGACAAGCTTGCGGTTTCTTCATGACTGATCAGTCGTGGTAAAGGACGACCTTCTATCACAAGCTTGCGGTTTCTTCATGACGGATCAGTCGTGGTAAAGGACGACCTTCTATCACAAGCTTGCGGTTTCTTCATGACGGATCAGTCGTGGTAAAGGACGACCTTCTATCACAAGCTTGCGGTTTCTTCATGACGGATCAGTCGTGGTAAAGGACGACCTTCTATCACAAGCTTGCGGTTTCTTCATGACGGATCAGTCGTGGTAAAGGACGACCTTCTATCACAAGCTTGCGGTTTCTTCATGACGGATCAGTCGTGGTAAAGGACGACCTTCTATCACAAGCTTGCGGTTTCTTCATGACGGATCAGTCGTGGTAAAGGACGACCTTCTATCACAAGCTTGCGGTTTCTTCATGACGGATCAGTCGTGGTAAAGGACGACCTTCTATCACAAGCTTGCGGTTTCTTCATGACGGATCAGTCGTGGTAAAGGACGACCTTCTATCACAAGCTTGCGGTTTCTTCATGAATGATCAGTCGTGGTAAAGGACGACCCTTAACACAGGTTTTTGGATTTAATCAGAGGCTCGAAAATAACAGGGAAGAATACTGATAAAACGAGAAACGTTCGCGATCGAAAGCCAATAGCCTGTAGCAACTGATGGAGGGATTGCGTTTAGGGCCGAAGCGTTTTACACCTAAAGTAATAAGACTAAATAGCTTAGTGTTAGCAGCCCGGCAGCGTAGAGGCAAGCCCAATGCACCGTTCGCAAGAGGAAGTGTTGTACTACAAAATATTATTTTCCCAAAGTGCCGATTGAGAAACGGGACAAATCAGCCACTGGCGCTCAGTCGAGGGGCCTTTGGTTTCACCTAAGCGTTTGATAAGTCCTCCTTAAAGTAATAAATTCACCAAGAAAGGGTATAAATGCAATGATAAATAAGTAGCTCAAAGGAATATTTCCAATGTAAATCGACTGCAAGCGAAAATAATTCAGCTAGAATAGATGTGAAAAAACTCTTGTCATATCAACTTTTGCCTAGGTCAAGAGAAGGTATGTGCTCTGAGCTCACGTCTATCGGTGCTTCGATATTCCACTTGCAAACACTGCCAAAAGAATACTAGTAGAAATGTTAAGCCCCTTTATCGCGGACAGCTGTGTAGTTGGATTACGATTGGAATAAGGCAGAAGATTTCAACCCGGGAACTTGAAGTCCAGGGTTAGTTGCATTGCATGCCCAACAGGCTGCTGTCGGTGAGGTGTTGAGCCAAGACTGGCTCAACACCTTTCGTTCCTTCACTGTAACGGACCTCTTAGTACAAAGTTACTTACATATGTAGCATCACACATGTGTGTATAAATCACCGTATCCTTGAAAGCTCGGCCAGCATGACTAACATACCCTGGCCTCTGAGATAAAGCCTTAAAAATTATTGTCCATAACTTCGCGAGCACAATGATGGACCTTTTTTTAAGGCTTTATCGTTACAACATAGTATTTCTTCTGATTTAGCTGGAAACAGAAAATACAGTAAAAGTTCAATTTAGTAAATACATGGATATAACATTTTCCCTCCTGTAAGAGAAATTACCATTATAACCGTTCGTTCATGTTGGAGCAAGAATCACCAACATGGATATTTTGACTTCTGAACATATTAACCAAGCTTGGTACGAGTTGTTGCCAACAACATTTATGTCGACCGGACGTCGCTACGACTTGCCGAACGTCTGTGCTGGCCAGTGTTTTGTTTTCGTGGTTGTAATTCGGTTAGATTAAGCATACTCTCTTGTTCGGCCCCGCATTTGCCGACACATTGCTTCTTACACATTGCTTCCGCTTTTGCCGACACATTGCTACTTACACATTGCTTTTGTTCTCGCATCTCCGCCTCTTTATGCGGACTCTTCCAAACATTCTTAGAGGTGTCTATTTTCTTTGTGCTCGTCGCCAGAGTTTGGTTTCCCGTTCGCAACAGCTGTTGAGCACGTCTTGTCCCGAGGAGATCTAACTTGGATACATGCACCGACTACACACTAACGACTCTTATCACGCGGATAGTCGCTTCAAGCCACTCAAGACCTCCTCTTAATTCTAGGCATTAATGGCATGCCCGCATTTAATGCATACCTCTACCAGCTTCTCATTACCCTGTAAATGAACCTATAACATAGGTGTACAATTACAATAACTACAGATAGGGGGAGAAAGTGTTCCAAATAGGGGAGAAAATGATACGGATCAGTGAGAGCAACCGGTTAGAGAGAATTAAAGACGAGAGAGTTACCGAGTAGTCGGAATAAAACACTAATACTAAGAGAATGAGAGTAACACAAGATGAAAGAAGTTATAGGTTAATGAGTTAAATCTTACAAGGAGAAATGAGTAGAGTTACTCGTAGGTTAACCATAGTTTCTAAATTAGAGAGAGCTAGTCACGAGTGACGGCACGAGCTTGATCACGGATTACACGAGTTACTGCACGTGTTCCGCTAGTTGCTCCCTACGAACAATTCAAATGTAATCAATATCATGGATTCTTTTTCTATCCAGGAACTGAAAAACTACCCCAGGTCAATCAATACCGATCTAGATCCGGTCTAGTTAAATTAATACAGTTTGAGAAAAGGCAAACTAGTTACACATAACCATTTTTTTCTGAATAATTGACTGAATAGCTGTTTTTGTGATACAATCGAGCGACTCCGTACAATATTTAATGAGCGCAAAATCATAGAACCGAATGCCAATTTTGAATAGTTTCTCTGCTGGCAGGATAAAAGTTAAGCTGGAATAAATCACTTCTCAGGTACAATATATATATATACATATTTTTTAAAGTACATAATGACTAATAAATACTTTGCGTAATTGAAACAAATAGATTTTTCAGACGAACACCCACTCGGGACCCTCGTCTCCAAGCTAATAGGACAGAAAATGACGAACTCCCGCCACAGTCCTATTGTTTTACCCTAATTTGTTACATGCCCACACTACAGTAATAATTGTTAAATTCAAACATAAAACCATTAAATGTTTATAAAAGCTTTACTCTGTTATTACTGAAGGTCGTTTCTTGTCCAGAATATGCAGTCTATTCTCTATCTTCTTAATAGCAGTGCCATTCTTGTCTTGCCTCGCGATTGGCCTTTGCAACCCCATCCAGATCACCAGAGCTGGTTGGATCTCAGACATGACTTCGTGTTTCAAACCCTTGCGCAATTTTGCATTCGCTACATCAATCAATTCAACCCGTGCATAACTCTTCCGCAGTTGCTTCTCTTCTTATTCAAAATTATTTCAATATTAATAATGTCTCTCCTCCATCCTGTTCTAGCTTTCGCTGGAGATTTTTCGCCTGTTTGGTTCGTTCCACAAGAATTTTCTAACTTTGTACCCTATCTTTGGCATCACTCCATTATGCACGTCTCAAAAAGTGGCTACGCAATGCAAACAGTGACTCAAAGTGTCTTTCCGTCATTTAATTATACAAATACGGGCTTTTAGTGACTTCACTCATGAATATATAATTTGACTTAAAATAGTGACTCAGTAAGAACTCTGACCTGAAAATAATACCAAACATCTTAAACGAGTGATATACTGGGCTAATATCATTGTTCTGGTCCCAGATACTGGGCTTATATCACTGTTCTGGTCCCAGATACTGGGCTTATATCACTGTTCTGGTCCCAGATACTGGGTTCATCTCACTGGTTCTGGTCCCAGAAACTGGGTCTATCTCACTGCTCTGGTCCCAGATACTGGGCTTATCTCACTGCTCTGGTCCCAGATACTGGGCTTATCTCATCGGTTCTGGTCCCAGATACTGGGCTCATCTCACTGGTTCTGATCCCAGATACTGGGTCTATCTCATTGCTCTGGTCCCAGATACTGGGCTTATCTCACTGCTCTGGTCCTAGATACTGGGCTTATCTCACTGGTTCTGGTCCCAGATACTGGGCTTCTCACTGGTTCTGGTCCCAGATACTGGGCTTCTCACTGCTCTGGTCCCAGATACTGGGCATATCTCAGTGGTTCTGGTCCCAGATACTGGGTCTATCTCACTGCTCTGGTCCCAGATAAGATATTCGAAATCTAGGACCTGCATGCCATGTGTAGGGGATGGTGAGAGATGCGCTAGTGTCCTCCTTATTCTCAAGGCTGCTAGATGTATGTATACACATTACGGCTGACAGACTGTATACAGTAGGCTGAATAAATGTCCGTCACAGGAACTGAAGGAGAAATTGTAGATGAAAGCAAAAAATCCAAAATGAATAAACGAAAAACAAGAAGAATAGAAATTCATCTTTGGTAAAATAAACTTGTTATGAGAAGTAGTTAATATAATGAAAAGTTAGAATAACTAGATAGACTAGAAAAAATAAAGGTTAGGCTCATTCACACAGTCTTTTTAAGAAGGTGAATAAGGTAGTAATAATTTACAGTAATACGAACGAGTTTTACTATTACATAACAAGCCAATTAAACTTAGCTGGAAGTATTTTGCTGCTAACACTTTATGCAATCAAAGTTGAAATAAAAAGTCTGATACATGAACGCATTCGGAAGGCAACGGTTAGCGAATAACAACAGCCCAAAATATACTCTTTAAAACGCATTATTCTTTCTTAGCAATACAATTTGAACAAAGTACATAAATAAACACGAGCTGAAGCAGAAGGAAAGGCGATACAACTCAACTTCTTATAAACGCCGTGGTAAGTTGCGAGTGGAGATGAACAAAAGTAGAAGTTTTAAACAAAAAATAAATCTTAATAAGCTGTCGACTAATTAACAGGCAGCAAGGGTCCAATTATCTGTAAGCATCAACGTTAGACTAACAATAAGGGTGGATCATTAAATTAAAAAATATAGTTAGAAAACTGAGGAAGTTCAAGCGAACAAGGATGTTTGAGGCATTCTCGATACCGCCTCGAAATAGGGTACTTCGACTTACCAGAAGTAGTGCTATGAGCCAAGGGCTTCTAGATAGCACAGGGGTGGATCACGGAGCAGAAAACATGCTCAGTCTGTTGCAGCTCTGTTGAACAAATACACAGGGGGAAAACAGGTGCACTAACACAGGTTTCAAGACTTTTCTATGTAAATAAATGCAAAGCCCCGACACTGACAAACAGAAAATGGAATCCATTCTGGGAAAATGAAGCCAAATATCGTGAAAATCCACTGTGCGTACTACACGTTTGGTTCATCTTTTGTTGCAGCCATAACCGTAAAAATCCATGCAAAATTGGTGAAGTCTTACAATTTTTCCCGAGTAACTCAGCTTTGACAGGGAGGCGGGTCAATACCACTTTATACTCAAGAAGTCTTGGGGTTGAGTGTGAAGTCGTGGCACGGTGCAGCGGTATTGGTGCAGAGTCGTGGCACGGTGCAGCGGCAATGGTACAGAGCCGTGGCACGGTGCAGCGGTAATGGTACAGAGCCGTGGCACGGTGCAGCGGTAATGGTACAGAGTCGTGGCACGGTGCAGCGGTAGTGGTACAGAGCCGTGGCACTGTGCAGCGGTAATGGTACAGAGTCGTGGCACGGTGCAGCGGTAATGGTACACAGCCGTGGCACGGGGCTAAAGCAAACAGGATAAAATGGCTGTATCTTTGTAAATCAATAAATTTTTTACAATTCAACTGCAGGGGTGTTAGCATACGAGCGTCACAAGAGGCGCATTTGTATCCAACTGCAGGGGTGTTAGCATACGAGCGTCACAAGAGACACATTTGTATTCAACTGCAGGGGTGTTAGCATACGAGCGTCACAAGAGACACATTTGTATCCAACTGCAGGGGTGTTAGCATACGAGCGTCACAAGAGACACATTTGTGTTCAACTGCAGGGGTGTTAGCATACGAGCGTCACAAGAGGCACATTTGTATTCAACTGCAGGGGTGTTAGCATACGAGCGTCACAAGAGACACATTTGTATTCAACTGCAGGGGTGTCAGCATACGAGCGTCACAAGAGACACATTTGTATTCAACTGCAGGGGTGTCAGCATACGAGCGTCACAAGAGACACATTTGTATTCAACTGCAGGGGTGTTAGCATACGAGCGTCACAAGAGACACATTTGTATCTCAAATTGTAACTCTTATCACGAAAAAGCCGAGACGTACGGAAGCGAAGAAAAACTGTTAACGATTAAAATGACGAAAATCTTCATTAATCTTGTTGCATTAAAATGTTGTTAAAGGTGCACTGTTCTGTTGATAATATAATCTTAATAAAATTAAAACCAATCATGAGGGCCGAACGATCACCCCTCGGCCAAGTGGTTAGCGCTCTGGAGTCGAATTCACTCGACGCGGTATCGAATCTTGAAGAGGACTAACACTTTTCCAACGATGAAGTCCCCGTTCATTCACTTATAAAAGGGAGTCCCTGAAGGGAGTCCCTGAAGGGAGTCCCTGAAGGGAGTTCCTGAAGGGTGTTCCGGAAGAGAGCTTCAGACGGGAGTGCCAGAAAATATTTTCAGAAATGAGTTTCATAAGACGGATCCAGAAAATAGATCGCAAAAACACGATCACAGATCCTCACATACATAAGAGTCGACCAATTCTCAGCACGCAGAACGGAGAAGAAGAATCTCCTACAGGCACTAATATCTCTTCGTTACCCCAACTTTGTAAATATTCAAGAGTTTTCTTCTCAAACGTCCCCACGGCAGAGGGAAAACAAATGCAACAAACCTCTGAACTTTTTTTCCTTTACCTGGCAAAAAGGTCGTTTGTTATGGTGCATGGAGGCGTTACTCCCCAAGGAGGACGGAAACTGCGGCAGGGAGGACGCGATAACTTATAGCAGGCCCTGGGGGTGTGGTCAGGCCCTCGCTTAGGGCCTGAATTACTTAGAAACTGAACTTAGAATAGACTTAAAGGGTACTTAAGAGGGTTAAGAATATACATCAGGGATGGTGGTCAACGTCGAGCACTTGTGAAGAGTCTCGAATGGGTGGTTATTTAGCTTTTGTCTGGCTTCGAGGAAGTTGTGAAACGATGATCACGCGAGCAGAGAATGAATATTTGTAATATTTCGAAAGCGCTACTTCCCGGCGCTCAGCTTCACATATATTGGTAGACGATCCTAATAATGACATCACTGTTAATGCTAATGGTTCTTTGAATTGATAGGTAGCGGCTAAACTAAGCCAAGGTACCTATCGTTCAAATAATGATGAACCTATACAGGCAGACTGGGCACTTCTGAGAAAAAGGTTTTTAAATGAGACGTTATAGACTTCTGAAAAGAGGGATCTCAAATTATCTGTTCGCTCAGAATTCGAAAAAAATATGGAATTAGAGGTTTTAGATAATTCACGATTTTCTGGCATCGACAGATCAGCCAGTTCTTTTCGACCTACGATGATATAACAATAACTGTTCTGTTCTCATATTGAAAAGTGAAACTCAGTTCAATGTTGAGCGATAAATAAGGTTGGGTTGATTGTGGGTGGGATAGTTCGGAGGGGTCGAACGAGGGATAGTTCGGAGGGGTCGAACGAGGGATAGTTCGGAGGGGTCGAACGAGGGATAGTTCGGAGGGGTCGAACCAGCTCTGAGTAAACCAGTAGGATAAACGGAGGATTCCGGTATAAGGGTCATGAAGTAAGCATGGCCAGAGGTGTCCGTCCGTCCGTCCGTCCGTCCGTCCGTCCGTCCGTCCGTCCGTCCGTCCGTCCGTCCGTCCGTCCGTCCGTCCGTCCGTCCGTCCGTCCGTCCGTCCGTCCGTCCGTCCGTCCGTCCGTCCGTCCGTCCGTCCGTCCGTCCGTCCGTC
>SDVV010007164.1:0-17950 GCA_016164225.1 Gammarus roeselii
TGATGAAGAGGAGGACAGCGAGTCAGCCGCGGTAGACGGGATGAAACTTCGATCCAAACCGTGATTTATCCCAGTAAAATTAAAGTTATACAGCAAACTTAAGATCCTGGAACACAAACGGATTCGCACTAGCAAACATATACCTGAAAGAAAATCCCGACATAGTCCTGATAAACGGTCATGGCTGTGCAAATGACTTCAATATTAAGCTCAGTAATTACAATGTAGTTACGAGGAACACCCTCAAGGAGCAAACCAACGGAGTTGCAATTGCGGTCCGCAACAACATCCATCGCAGAATCAACGAAAATTACCATGCAGACATGCTGAGTGTAACCGTGAAAATGAGCCATGGGGACGTGATGCTGGCAACGGCCTATGTCCCTCCACGAAGAAGATATTTACACTATCCGGATTCCTACGCACTGCTGGGCAAGAAAACGAAGACTTTCTTTCTAAGAGATCTGAATGTCCGCCACATGCGCTTTGACAATGCAAACGGTAATACCGCAAGAAGACAGGTGATTCAACCCATCGACAGGGGGTATGCAACCCATGAGGGACCATTCTTCCCAACATATATTACCCACAGATCCAAGACCTCGCCAGATATAATTCTAGCAAATAGCTCTGTTTTTCAAAACACCTATGCTGAATCGAGACCTTTGACTCCCAGCGACCAAATCCCTATAATTTTTACAATATCAACCAGCCCTATCCAGATTCAGGTCGGGAAGAGAACAAACTTTGTCCGAGCGGACTGGGATAAGTACAGGGAGATCCTCAGGAAAAAGCCAACCATAAAGATCGGAAATAACAAGACTGAAGAGGAAATAGAACAAGCCGTAACAAGGTGGACTCACAAGATACAGTAAACCTCAAGACAAGCTATCCCTAAAACCTCCGTAAGAACCGTGCCTCACTATAAAACGTCGCACCAAACAAGAGTCCTTCAACTGCAACACGAAGAGCTAATGAGAGACATTGAGAACAGCGGACCGAGTTATGCCAAGAACTGGTACCTCATCAATCTCAGACACCGCATCTGGGAAGAGTTCAGGAGACTTAGGGGGGAAGCATGGAACAACATAATTGAGAGGACGGACGCAGAGAGAAACAGCAGATTTCTGGATCTCCATAAAACGCATGATCGGACAAACATCATCAAAACAAATGAGCTACCTGAAAGACAGCAACAACGAAGAGGTGTACGATGACGACAAGAAGGAGGAGATCTTTCGGAAGTATTGGCGAGAGGTATTCAAGATATCAGAAGAGGAAAATAGACGGTACGATCGGCAAACAGACAAAATGGTGAACTCTTTCCTGAAAGAAAATCACAATAAAGTAACCAGCTACGAAATAACCAGCCTGCAAAGACTCACGACCGAAACAATACCTGTCACGAGACGAGAAATAATGCATGGAATATCAAAATTCAAACAGAAATCACCAGGGCCAGACGAAATTACGAAGAAGCACCTGGCAAATCTGCCAACAAATATGATAGAAAATTACCGGCAAATGGTGAACGCATCGTACTCAACAGGAAGTTTTCCCCAGCAGTGGAAAGTATCTACAATTATATTTATTCCTAAGCCTGGAAAATCTCCAAAGGAACATGTTAACTACCGACCAATATCCTTGCTTAATGTGCCCGGAAAATCATTCGAAAGAATCACTAACGACCGACTGATTACCGAGCTGGAAGATAAGAACAAAGTGAACGAGCGACAACATGGATTCCGGAAGAAACGGGGGACCGGGACAGCTACAGCAGTGCTATATGAGCTCCTGGCAGTGGCCAAATCCAACGGCATGAGATGCAATGTGGTGCTCCGCAACATAAGCCGAGCATTCGACTAAGTGTGGCACGGAGGACTGAAGTTCAAGCTGATAGAAAGCAAAATCCCAGATTACCTTATTAGGACAATAAGCAATTATTTACAAGGAAGGAGAGCGAGAATCCGAATCGGCCGGTACCTCGGACCGGAGTTCGAGGTGGAGAGTGGGGTACCTCATGGAGGCTGCCTATCGCCCACACTGTTCAGCTTTTTCACGCATGACATCCCACCACAATCCGGGCAAAACGAAGCAATAATTTATGGGGATGACGTCACACAAGTTATCAGAACAAAAGGTGGAGAGAAGATGCTGGCAAAGATTAGCGAGAGGGAAATCAAAACGCTCAATGAGTACGAAAGAAAATGGAAGATGAAAACGAATGCAACCAAGTTTCAAATCATACCAATAAACAGAAGCGGGAGAGAGTGAAAGTGGGAGACAGGACGTACGAATACGAGAAGGAAGGCAAAGTTCTCGGAATGACACCAACAACAAATGGATTCGTCCGACATTGCCAAAATAGTGAAGTTGACAATGGTCTCACTACGTCATATATACCGATTTAGAAGCCTGAGCAAGAGAAACAAAAGAAAATTGTACACGGCTATGGTGAAGACGGTGCTGACATACCCACCGGTACCATTACACACAGGAAGCCCGACCCAACTGAAAAATATGCAAATTGTCCAGGACAAAGCGTACAGGTGGATAGAGGATAGTAGCCTAACGGAGCATCGACGGAATTCAGAAGTCAACAAGATAGCCGAATTGGAAGCAATTAATGTATTCTTGCACAAACAAGCCAGCAAGATATGGGAAAATATAGAAGAAACGCTCATAACAGCACCTGTGCTGGGAGCAAGACTGGAATACGATTCAGACAGAACTATCAAGTTGCTTCCATCCAGTAGGAAATTGGCTCAGGGACCTTGTCCCGAGCCAATATACTGAAGTGCACTAGACGATGGGTAAAATGATAGTAATGGAAATGATTGTAACAAAACGGCGAATAAAGTTACAAGAAGCAGATGTAAGAATCAAGCTTAACAAATTCATGGGGGAGAGGGAGGACAGTTGGGACTCGTCCCGCGTGGACCTATATAAGGGGTTGGGGCGGGTCGCCTCGCCGAGTGTCTAGACTGATCCTAGCAAAGTTGAAAACTCGCAAAAAACGAATTGAAAAGAAACCAGTAATAGTGGTCTGACGACCCCAACTGATAATCTACTTGGAGAACTTAGTAAAACGGTACTTGGTTGCTGGTAGAGCCAGCTCTTTTATCTCCTCTCTTTCCATTCACTCTTCTTATTTCTTCCTACACTCCTCTTTTCCTCTTCAACCTTATCTATAACAATCAAACACATCAAATCTCACGCATCATCATGACTAACCTCAAGAAGGGCGGCAAAACGAAGAGAAAGTCCAAGTCATGTTCTTTCAGGGCTGGTCTGCAGTTCCCCGTCGGCAGGATCCACCATCTGCTCCGCAAAAGCAATTATGCCGAGTGCGTCGGTGCTGGTGTCCCTCTGTACCTCGCCGCTGAGGCCTCTAGCTTGCAGGCAACGAGGCTCATGATAACAAGAAGACTCTTATCATCCCGTCACTTGCAACTGGTCATCCGTAACGACGAAGAGCTCAACAAACTGCCCTCCGGTGTGACCTTCGCCCATCGAGATGTTCTGCCCCCGGATCGGGGTGCCCGGACGGGAGACGGACTCAAACATCCACATCGTTATACTCACGCTCACAAGGAAACAAGGGTACGCTGCTCGGAGGAATGGCCCAGTGGTTACCCCACCTAGCTAGGAATGATCCCGTGGCTACCCTCTCGCGGTAGTGGACTCGGGTTCTACAATTACCCAAAAAAGTGACCAAAAATAATTGTAGCATAACGTTATATAAATTCAAATAAAAATTAAATAAATTAAAATCGTCAGTCGGGAAGTAAGGAAACTCGCATCCCAACTGACACCAAAAAAATATGTTACCTGAACGTACAAAATAATACGTACAAGTGACTCCATTATTACGAACTCTCATTCGTATAAAAAATTCCCCTCTTGGATTTTTTTTTCGTTCCACCAACATGCACAACCTATAGATGATCTAGCGCGGACCTAATTATGCGACAAGTTTCGCCTTTTATCATCTACTCTCCTCCTATCCTTTCACTTCAATTCTTCCTTCATGTCTGGTCAATCTGACTCCCTTGTTCTTTCTTCCTTCATGCTTACCTAACAGCATCGTCCTCCTCCAAACCAAATTTCACGCATCATCATGTATAAACGCAAAAAGGGCTGGCAAAACGAAGGGAAAGTCCAAGTGCCGTTCTTCCAGGGCTTGTCTGCAGTTCCCGGTCGGCAGGATCCACCATCTGCTCAGCACAGGCAATTATGCCGAGGGGGTCGGTACTGGTATCCCCATGTACCTCGCCGGCCTCGAGCTCCCCGGCAACGCGGCTCGTGATAACAAGAAAACTACAATCATCCCGTCACTTGCAACAAGCTGCCCTCCGGTGTGACCGTTGCCCATGGTGGTGTTCTGCCCAACATCCAGGCAGTTCTGCTGCCCAATAACGAGAAAAAGTGAATCGATTTAGTCTGCTTTACATAGGCTCCTCTATGTAAAGCAAATATCTTGCGAACCTATGTCCATGTCATGTTGTACAGATACGAAAAGATGAAATTGCTCGCCACCGGTAGTTCAGTTTACCAAGTCTGTTTCACCCACGCATCAGAACAGATTGCAAACGCTACCAGTCACGCCAAGGAACAAATTCATACTATATGTGGGTTCGGGAGAGTTCGTTGCGTACACATGTAGAGCAGGCAGTGACCTCTTGACTAATAATGTTTAACGACATCTGTTTTTGTACCGCACGCAGACGGACAGAATACCATTTATTTTGTTGTGGCGAAACTGCAGACGAGTCTCGCATTACGAGATGCTGTCGGGGAAATAAAAGAACGCGCTTTCGCAACGTTGAACCCTACCTTGATAGCAGAGCCTAGCCCTGTTGAATGTGTAACTGAAGCGACGTCGCCCTGCTCTGGGGCTGTTAAACTGCGTATCAAAAATGCATTTGACGCCAATCGATTTGGATGTTCGTCCACCTTCTTAGGCTGCAATTCTTTGTACATCCAGGGCTGCTACTAGATCACTTTTCCTCATAAAAATCACTTTTTATTAAACCGGCTGCTAATTGTTGCCTATTTCACGATAAGATCACTCAAGGTCACTTCTAAAATCCAGTAAAAAGATTTAATACTATTATGAACCAAGAAAAATGTTTATGCATAATAGCAAAAATAGTCTGATAAATCAATTTATCTCACGGGGAGTGTCAGGCCAAACATATGAATATAGCTTACATGTTTGGTTTAGCTTTAAAGTTTGGGTTACAATCAAGAAATATACGCACAGGCCCTAGAACTCTGAGTGAGAATTCTAGGTTCTAACAAAAGAGTATTATAAGCGATTGAGTGCTCTAAATTTGATTTCAATGTCTCCTTAGAATCAATCTAGATTGTTTTAATATGTATCAAGAAATAATTTGTGTTGTCGTAGATGCCACTTATTGGTCCGCAACAGCATGTTATACTACGCCTACGCCTGAATTCAGGTAGGCGCACGCCATCACTAACGTGAAACACTGACGATGCAGATGTGTAGAAACTCGAGGAGTCTCACTTTTGCTGCGCTCCTTCCATCTCATATGTAACAATTCATACATTTGTATCATGAGGCACATTTTGAACATAGTTAACAATAGTGTTTTGAAATCCAACGAAATTAACAAAGACATGATAAGAGTCCAAGATTATCACCGCGTTCACCGTGAAAAACTACCTTCCCAATCAATGTTGAATATTGCTATACATTAGCACAAGCCACCAGTTACTTTCACATGTTCAATCCTTGTCCTCGCTCCTAGACACTCCTCAATCTTTTGTAGACCGCCCGACGGGGGACTCAGCATTAACTTCGCGTTGGGACTCCGGTGGAACATGGAAGCAAATAATAAATAAAACAAATCAATCTCGTGTAATGTTTAAAAATTCAGAATCCTTATGGGCCAAGGAGTCCTTAACCCCATTAAGATCATCGAGTCACCATGGGTACAAGTAGTGAAGATGTAATGAAGATACCTGAACAGATATTGATTTGCATAAAAACATAGACATGAAAAACTTATCCATAAACAAAATCCATATTAAGATGCATAAATATTTATATACATAGATTGAAACTTTGGATTTCTTTTCGATAAAAATCTCTGAGAAACTAAGAGTAAAAGTTCAGGTACGAGATCAACATTTACATAAATCTTTAAGTAGATTATTTACTCATTCACTGATATTTACTCATTCATTCATAACCACGCTACACTAGACACACGCTACGTATAATGATCCAATCCTTCGAGATAGACTTATCATACATATCACTTTCATACATATCTCTATCTTACAACGTCCATTCACATTAATCAAGAACATTTTTAATTACGCTTCCGTTCAACGACACACTTGCTACTGGAATGTCTTCATCGCATTCATACAAATTGATAGAAATCAACCGCACTGGACAATTCAGCTCACTAGTCTTCTATCCTTGCATTTAGCACTCGCATCACTTCCAGGTCTGTGAGAGATCTTACAGGAACGCCTGATTGTCATTGTGGACCAGTACAGCCACCATGAAACAGGTTAACCAATGGGGCAGGACAAACCAGTAACACTAGGAACAAACCGACACCATCACAGTAGTGGAAGTGCCCCACAAATATCTGGTAACATTCTACAACACCAATGATCTCCTTCACACTGAATAAGACATGACTTCATTACGAAGCGCATGAAATTTCTGCCCCGCTAACGACCAGGCTGAAGTCAGAAAATGAATGCAGAACGTAAATACATTTAAAAACCTTAATACAACCGAGAAAACTATCAGAAAGATCAAATACAAATAGTTCCCTTAATAAAACATGATAATTTGCCTCGAATGCTGAGGTTGCATAAACACTAGAATGAGGAGTTCAAAAAACCACAGTGTCAATGAATACATTTCAATTTTTTCTTTCACCTCATGACTAAGCACAGTAGACAACGACATTTTTTTAAGATATTCATAAACAATATTTTAATGATACTACTTAAAAGTTAGGCAGGCAGACGTTTAGAATTTCCACACATCTTTGAGAATCAGTAGAACATTCATCTGGCGGAACCGTCAATTCCCTGCTCTGCGATACAGTGAAGAGCCGTCTCCGGAGCCACCGCAACGACACGCGGTAAAGCTGCACCAAGGACGCAACACGTTACGCAAGTCGAGTGTTAGGCAGAAAGATGAACCGCGTTACGTCAGCACCTCGGGCACAATCAGCCTTCCTGTCATTCAGGCTGCAGCAGTCGCGTTGGCTTTTGCATCAGACACAACGACGGCGTTGGTGTCGCCTTCCAAAGCGCGCACGGCCCGTGAGAGGACGAATAGGCTCTGGAGAACTCATCAAGGGAAATATAGAGATAGTTCGGGTGGCAAGGAAAGTTTGTATGCGAATTTACACACTCCCTATCCAGGCAAACGCCATCAGAAACTGTCACAACAGGAACACCCAATAGCTAGGCTAAATCTTCTGGCAAGTGCCGCGCCGATCAACTTGCTTCTTCCTCGTATATCCTGCACAGAGGTTTCAACTCCAACATTCGGGATCTGCGCCGATTGGAGACTAAAAAATTCGGAACCCACACGATAGCGCACAGAAAGCAAACCTTGTGGATTATTTCACACTCCCTTTAGTCTCACAAGACCTTTCGATAGCGCTGGCGAAGAGCTGGTCAGTAATGATGGGTATCAATGAAGAGTGACCCTTTCCACAGAGCCGATGTGAATGTGAAGGTTATTCTCAACCTCTCCTGTCAGAATTGCGAGTAGCGCACCAGGACCAATCACCGTTCGAACTTTCCATCCTTCAGTGTTGGGAGGAACCAACCAGAGACGCGCGAGTCAACCAAAAATTGTACTTCGATACCGGACATCCTCGGTAGAGAATAAAATTGCATAACAAATAAAAGATCTGAGGTAATAATAATGCATTTAAAGTGACAAGGCCCGCCCTTGCACAAGACTTCTCGTTCAACTGAAGCAAATTTAGTGATGAAGTCTAATGACTTTTAATGAAAGGAATTCACACCTATACCAAAATTTAGTTTACGCTAGTATTGAATAGTTTAGCTCAGAAATTGTATTAAACGGCAAGTGTTAAGGACGGAAAAACCTGGGCTGCGACTTATTTTCCCTTTGGCGGCTGCTTTGCGGCCACCGCCCGACGCCGGGCTTATATTGAGGTTACCTTGGTGGGCGGTTCTCCGACGAAAAAAGGTTTGCTGAGACTGCTTCTATCGAGGGTGAAACTTTTCGTCGTAAACACTTTCGGTACATTATAAATTATGTTGGAAATTGATTCTAGCCCAGAAAACATTCCATATTCTTGACTATTTGATCGAAAGCACTTCCAGTAAAAACAAATACGTTGTAAATATTTTGTCTTAAATAACACGATGCTTTCAACTTGTCATGCTAAACACTTCACCGTCAATTCCTTTTCTCACCCAAGACGTTTGTCATTGTAGAATTTGTTCAATTGTCTTTCCAGGCTTCATGTTTTCGATTGAAAATCGTTCCTTTGTACACGCTTTCGATCGATGTCAGTTTCCATTGAAAATTAATTCGTAGAATTTTTTCCTTCGTAAACCCGTCTGGGCTAAATAATTTTGGCGTAAAGACCCTGCTCAATCTTGTGATTTCCATACTGACGACGTATCCCGTACATTACTCCGTTTCGGTAGCAGCCATGACGCGGAACGGACTGTCGAATTTTGCTGCCTACTTGTACTGTCCTGACGACTAAATGGAACCTTCAGAAGCATCAAATCGACCTACGGGGGAGTCTGCATTAACTTCGCGTTGGGAGTTCGGTGGAAAATGGAAGCTACTACTACTTCTACTACTACTCAGAAGCATCAAATTGTCAATATCAACCTCTTGAAACGATTCCCGATTTATTTCATAGTTTCTCTACTGTTGGAAATATGTGTAGAGCTGTTTTCTCCATGGAGAACTCGACAGGTGGACGTCCGGTTTCTTTATGAGGCATTCGATTGTGTTGGGCTACAATCCCAAAACTTTCCTATCCCAGTTCAGAGTGTCATGACGACAAGCCGTTGCCAATCGTGATCGAATGGTCAGGTTCAGTCGTCCCACACAACTATTAGTATGGAGCGCATATGGAACAGATGAGTTGAATCTGATATTTGTTAAAAAGCTTTCGAGAAGACTTACCTAGGAACTCTGGGTCCACTATCAGACAACACTATCGCCGGCGTCCTCTGTACTGTGGCAAGCACGTGAGTCTCAATCTTATTAGCAACCGTTCATGATGTTCTGTTCCGGAGAAGTAGAACAGTCCTAAATTGTGATGTAAGTTCGATACCCACTAGGACGCAACAGAATCCGTTTTTCGATTTCCGAAGTACAAAAGGTAGTTTGTAGGGTCGTGTAGTTCGGCGGTGGTACAAGGGACACGCGCTGCGGTGTCTTCCCGTATAACGCTGACAAATAAATGCTACACGGTTACACAACTTTCAGCACTTTGTTACGGTCAGCATTCCGGAGACATTTGGGCCCGCGAGAGATTTCCTGGCAACACGGGAACTTTCATAGTCTTTCCATCCTACTTGTAGTCGTAGAGGAGAAAACCATTATCATCCTCTGAGAGACTTCGAAGGTAGGGCTTAAACTACTGGATTTCAACTGACAAATTCTTACCCATACCAGGGGAACTAGCACTCGTGGCCATCGCTATTATTTTAGGGTTAATACAGGGACAGGCACCGGGGATCCATCAATATGAGGCCGGCTAGAACCAAACCTATTGTGCTCCACCAACTCCATTTTCAACAACATGGTCAGGGGCAACAGAGTGTCTTGAAGGATCGTTGGAACTAAATCTACAGCTCTCTATCTAGTACTCGCCGGACACAGGCTCACTAATGTTAGTACTAACAGGTATCAGGCAATCGAATGAATTTTACTCAAACACGCCAGATAAACCATTTATGTGCCCGTGGATGCAGAAGAATTAACAAGAATCAGAGGACCTGAATAAAAATAAATTGCCGAAGTACAATTCCAAGTCTTCAGTAAAAGCTTGCTATTTTTCAAACTGTGGAAAAACCTCCATTCAGAGGCTCCTAGGTTGGTTCAGATCCGCAGCTATATTCCAACAGCACGCATTAAAACCGTCACAAACAAAGAAATATATATAAGTACATTTCAAGTTCACAATGAGTGCATTTTTTCCTGATGATAAATGGTATCGCAATCGGCATTAGAAAATGTTGACATTTTCTACTTATACGCTTGATACCTTGGGCGACAATGGTTGCCAGGGTTGTGCGGGTATTTGTGTTAGAGCCTCAGCAATTCATGCCTATGTGATCCGAGCCTGGCGTATTTGAAGTGACGATATGAGAGGAGATTCTCAGAAGTTACGTGACGATGAATCACTCGTCACGTAACGTCTGAGCATACGTTAATAGAACAACTTTGGTTTTCATTAACAGGGTTTATATTTGTTGGATGACAAAGAGACGTCAAGAAAACATAGTATTTGCTGCAAATCGAATCATACAATTATGTTTGTGTTATGTTGATAGAATGATTGTATTAATGCTATGCGCAAGGTGCTGCGGCTAAGCACTTCGGTCCAAATCAAATCTTCTTAAGCACCATGAATGGTATCACTCTGTCAGCCCCTGCCGACGGACGGGCAAGAGAATGGTGTATTTCTGATTGTAAGAAGATACGGCCGAGCAATTTTGAATGTCAGCCGGCAGATTGGTGAAATATTGCGGACCTAAAATAGTAAAAGACTTGAGACCAGTATGTTCTTGATATTATTTCCGTTCAAAGTTGATAGTTAGTGAGACGCTTTACGAGTTGACGTCACGATCCTGTTGAGACATGACGGTTTGTTATGAATGAAAAAAAATCTCATTTTTTTCACCGAAGTCCAGTCGTGCATGAATGTCGTCACCCCAGTCTCTTTAGAATAGTCGTCGTGTGATCACTCTTACCGAAGCTTCAATCATTGACATCTTATGCAGTGAACTTTATGCTACTTTGAATGTCGGAGAGCTCATTTTTTTGTGTTCTGTCCCCATATGGTAGAGTAGTTGTTCAAATGTGAAAAAATGCATTTTAATAATCAGAAGAAGTTAGACTTAAAGTAGAGTTGTTTTTCGTCCGACTGAGAAACATGAGTGCACTATTCCAAAGGTCATGTTGAGATTAACCCAAATTCACAATTTTTTTACTTCCATCATGAGACATTGTGACGCCCTCACAATCAACAGCAAAACTCTTGATTGTTCCGTGCCTTTGCTTTTGATCTCAAGATAATGCACTGGGTTTATTTGTATTGACTGAGTTATGTGAAGAATGCTAATTTTTTTCCGACCAGTGCTGTATATCCATCTTTCTTCAGCTGTTCAAGTCTTCTGTTCTAACGGCAACAATTGAGCATCATTAGCATACAATATCTGGGCGGGCGTTGTCGAAGTTGTCACGGTTGATGTCATCAATAAACAGTAGGAAAAGATCAGGTCCGAGAATCGATCCTTGTGGCATTCTAAAGTTTATTGGGATTGATGCCTGAAGTAGTTCAGTTCAGTTGATTTTTTTAGAAAGATGTCATGATTCCCACTATCGAATTCTTAAAAAAAACAGCAGGACGAGCAATGATGGACTGTTTTCGTCTATAGCTTTGTATACAAGTTCCAAGATTTTGACGCGCCCTACGGAGAAGCTTATTATGACTCACGTTTAGGCTCTGGTCGAAATGAGGCCCAAACCAAAATCGAAGATTTTTAATGGTTCACCTTCAGTTGAGGTCATCTGTCTGTATGCACACTGATAGTCGTTGATCAGGTTGTCCCTGCTCTCAGTAGTCAAGGAGTTAACGTGCGATAATTTTTCCCAGAACTTATTGGAGGGAGAACTATGAGTCTAATCGAAAAGTTCTTTACCTCCCAGTTTATGTAAATAGCTTTGATGCGTACCTGTTGACATTTTTTGAAGAAAGGTACTTGTCGCAATGGATTTGTTGATGAGGGGATGTAGATATGGCATGACAATTTTTGACCCGTTCTCATGGAACTGTAACGCTAGGCCATCTTCTCCGCAAGAATTCTCGTTTCTCACCGAAAAACTTTCCGATCTAATTTCCAATCAACTTGTCGGGCACAGTGACCACCTTTGGTCCTTATTGGGGAATGAACTTCTGTGGGAGGAGAGCGTATGTAGCTAGAAAGAGAACGTTAGCAAGAAGGTCATTGAATGATTCGGCTATTTATGATAAAATTTTGATTTCTTGTGGAGCACAATATTCCCAAGGATGTTCAAAGTCTGCTTGGGGTTATTTTTTGGTTTCTCTAAATCAGCAAGTTTTGCATCTCTACATGTTTCTTCTGCGACTTAGAAACTTCTTGTATAACATTTAAAGCATGCAGTTCACTTTTTAAACCTTTATTATTTGTGTTGTTGTCATTATGGTTGGCTTGAGCTTTCTGTACTCTGTTAAGATGTTTTGTGGTTGTTTTATTACCTAATTGAGTTCAGTAGTCATCCAGCAGAATGAAAGGCGTGTTTAATTCTTTGTAACTATTGGTTCTACTTTGTCTAGAGCCGCTGAGAACGTGTCCACGAATGTGACTGACTTTATTCTCGTCGTCCGTATCACAATCACCAGTTTGATTGCATAGTTGGTTTGATCTAGGGTAGCATTGTTTCGAAGACGTCACAAATCTGGTTTGACATGTCGAGTGAAACAGATTTCTCTTCGTATTGGTAACCCTTCCTATTATTGATCGCACTGTTTTGACTAAATGGCACAAATATGAAAGCAAATATATAATCTAATTTATACGGATTTTTTTTTTCGTAAGTTGAATGTTTAATTTGAAGAGTTTCTTCATTAGTGATGTTGGCCACACTTATCATGAAATATCCGGTGTTTGTCTCGCTGTGACGGTGTGGGGGGATCACAATGCAGCTACTGTAACCACTAGTGTGTATTAAGAGGCGACTAACAGTGGCGGAGGAGGAAGCCAGGGATCACTTCCTCTCGAAACCACCCTTCCAAAGACTGAAAGAGGAGCGGGAGGAGGCGAGGCTCACTGCTCTCCGAAAAAAATCCTAGTTAGGGTCGCTGATTTGGCACAATCAGCGACCCTAACAAATAAATTTTTCGAAGCACGAATGAATGATGCAAATTTGTGAGAGATTGATGAGATGTTTGTAAGGAAGAAATTTGATGTGCTGGCGCTAAGTGAGACTAACGTGGAAGGTAAAGGAAAACGTGAGTTTGACGCGCTGAGTTGAAGGGAGTCGGACGTGGAACAAAGTTGGGCACGTGTAGGTGTTGTGTTGAGATTGAGTAAGCAATTGACTAGTAGCGTCAACAAGTTGGAGGACGTATCCTCTATAGTTTGATGTGGGTGAAAGTCAAATTAGGTATAGAAAGTGGAAGTTTGTCAACGCTTACCGAGTGAAGAGCAGAGGGAGCGATGTTGGATTAACTCAAGTGAGCGTCTTGGGAATTTAGAAGGTCCGTACAACGTAGTGTACTGGGTGACCTAAATTCGAGTAGAAAAATAATAGGCCCATACATTAATTTGTAACACTATGTATGTGGAACACAAAGAGCTATGTTTCAAACACGTGAAGCCATAAAATTCGGAAATTCCAAAAAAAAATATTTGGGACAAATTTTAGTAATTACTGATATAGAAATGGCAAGAGGCTCCTACGCCAACAAGTACGTAACTAGGCGGAGGTATTTTCTTTATAATATACGTATTCGAATTTAAAATAATATTTTTTGTTGCGCTCTCGATAGTGATAAATTTGCATTCTTAATAGGGATAAATTTTGCATTCGTTATTATTACATATATATATTGAGGTTGGTTGAGACAAGGAGACCCAGGGAAGGAAGGTACTCGTGAGACCCGCGGGACTCGGGGTTTCCGGAACATGGGGGACTTGGAAGACCAGGAGGATTTTGAGGGACCCACTTGGACCCTTCTGGGGCCCTCTGAGACACCCTTGAAATCCTTCGGGACCCTCTTGAGAAACTGTAGGACCCACTTGAGGCCCCTCTGAATCTTGGAACCTTTGCTACCTCCTCCCAAATCTACGTTAAACATACTCTGTATCTACGTAAAACCTACTCTGTATCTACGTAAAACCCACTCTGTATCTACGTTAAACCTACTCTGAATCTTAGTTGAATGAATCTACGTTAAACCTACTCTGAATCTAAGTTAAACCTACTCTGAATCTACGTTGAACCTACTCTGTGTCTGCGGTAAATCTACTTTGTAACTATGGTAAACTCAGGGTACACTAGCAACACAGGGTAAACCGGATAAATTATCACCTACTGCTAATTTCATGACAATGATTTTTACCTATGGCATTCTCCGCGTCAGCGCTTGTGCTAGTGTCACTGGAGCTAACCTGTCATTCGGTGTTCCGACATTTCTTTGTGAATTAAAGCGACTGTAGTTCACCATGCCGTGTTGTTCAGTATTCGGTTGTAAGAACCGAAGAACTCACTCCAATGTTTCAGTTTTTAGGTATCCTAAATCTATGACTTGAGGAAACATTGGTTTCTTGCAACAGGGCGTCAGGATGTCTTCAACGCCCGCATGTTCTCGGCTCATTTTGATGAGTTTTTTTGAAACAGGCCTAAAAAAACACCTTGCTTCCTCATTTATATAACGATAGAAAAATATTAAAGCCCGATGCTGTCCCATCTAAAGGGTTACTGCATATGAGGAGGCCAACTACAGAAGTAAGTTTTTTGGATCGGTAAACAACTGTGGCTCACTGAATTTTATTATAGGACTGATTTTTGTTGAGAATGCATATGGGTTGTGTACCCTCCATCAAGAAATTCTGGGTACACCTCTGGCTAACAGCAAGGTGAGCAGCTGTTGATAGTCATCTAGACAAGTACTGAATTGTCTACCAAGCTATCAATGTAGGTGGCTATGAGCATCATATTTATTGTTTTAGGCCAGTTCATAATTTCTTAGTATTTCAAGTCAATATATATGGGGGCATTCAAGATGCCATGAAGCATGGACTTGAACCATTGCTTGTTAATCATGACACAGCAAAACCAATTGCGAGACTAAGTCTTACTAACTACCTGTGTGGTATAGGAGGGCAGAGTATTGAAGTTTGTCCCTACACACAGAGACTCGGGCGTCATTGTAAATAGCAGTCTCCGATTCCACTATCATATTCATGTGGTGGCTGCAAATGCTGGTGGGTTGGCCAACTGTTTGTTGAGATCAACTGTTTGCAGGTCACGGGAATTTATGCTGTCCCTATACGTTTCGCATATTCGTCCCTTCATTGAGCATGCATCATGCGTTTGGAACAATGGATATTGTGGGGACTGCAGGCTGCTGGAGTCTGTCCAGAGGAGATGGACTAAAAACATTGATGGACTTCCTTGCATGGACTATGGTGGTCGTTTGAGGAGCCTGGATTTGTTTTCCATTAAGGGTTGGCTTCTTAGGGCAGACCTGATCAAATATTGAAAAATTTTGCATGGGAACTTGGAGGATTTGCTAACTATGTTTTCTTTGGCTCCAAAAATTGGTACTAGAGGTCATGGACTGAAGCTGGTGTTTCCTCCTTGTTCCTCTGATGTCCGCAGTAGGTCCCGTAGTGTGAGATGAGTTGGTGTGTGTCATCCTCTGCACTCTGGCCTTGCTGGGGTGAGGGGTAGTCTTGGGGCAACCAAGGTGAGGATAGGAACTTGCTGTAACTGTGCAGGAGAAAAGAGGTTTGAATCATGAATTCACATACACAGAATTGTACACAGTCATCAATGTTTTGAAAGAGAAAGTGACTACTAATCTCTGACTTAGGTTGTATCTCAAAGAACAGAATTGCAACTTATCAGAAGGTTTTATATTGATAGGTATGTATAGAGGTACATATACCTATGTATTCGTAAATACATTTATATAGTATAGCTAGAGCAACAACATTTTACTTACCTGAATAGCTTTCACTACTAATGTATATGTTAAGTATTGCTATTTTTCACACTATCTTGGATGATCTGCTGGTGCTTATTGAGGATTCAACAGCTGCCAAGCTTTCACTGAGCCTGAATGTTAGAATATTGGGTATATTTGGATAGAAGGAAAGTTTGGGCTCATGCGGATGAAGGAATCATTCGGATATTTTCTGCCGTTTTGTTATTTAATTCAATGCACTTGCCAACCACCAATGTCCACCATATGCAACTGTAATACACCCGTTGATATTCTTGTACAGCACAACTTGTCCTTTATTGGCCACCTTCACAATATATGATTCATCTAATTAAGAGAATTTATGCTTCATTTCAAGAGAAATTGATGACAGGGTCTCAGATAGTGTATCTTTGGAGTGTCAGATATTGTCCTTACTGTTGAGTGCCTTTCTTGAAGGAAAATCTCTTCCTGTTCATGATCTTTCAATGTTGAGAAATTGCATGAAATATTTTTGGAATATACTCCTTCAAAGGTGAACCAATTTTGGAGAGTTGAGATTTGTTGATCAGATGGGCACTGCAGGCTGGCTTCTGCAGCTAGATGGTTTACAGTTCCAACTAAACCATCTTGTGATCTCTTGCAATTTATTATTGTGAAAAGGAACCAGTTGGTATCAATTTCAAAATAATTTGATGAAAAAAATCACCTGAGAAGATTATTTGCCTAGTAGTTAATTGGTGGCAAATAACTTGATTTCATCAATCCTATCAACTGTCTTGGAACAAATGCACTGTAACTGTGTTACATGTTACAATCAGAAATAACTGCATAACTTGGATAATGAGATTTATCACCATGGCTATTTTAATACAGAGTAAGTGGATGAATAGCTGTCATATGATTATTCCAATGAAAACTTTGAACCTCATCCTGCAAAACAAAATAGCACTTTACTACAAAATTGCAAACCATTAGCAATTTGTCAGGCTTCATGGGAGTTTGGTTTCCTTGTATTTAGTGAAAGTCCTGCAGCTTTGTCATGATGTCATGCTCTTCATTTACTAGCAGAGAATTTTCTAAGTGTTCTATGTAGGTAGGATTGCAGGCAAGGTTCTGTGGATTTCCATCTATTTATTTCATACGTATATATCATCTATAGGAATAGTATGGTTTATTTGTCTGATTATTGGCGAGTTGAGGTATGTATTGTGGGATGATGCAGCACATACGGTCGAGAATCTATCTACCCCATATTGCATAACCCAGTTTTGAGACAGTTACATCAGTATTCCATTGACGTGGTTTCCAATAGCGAAAATATCTGAACGATATGGATGTTTCTGTAAGTTGAAATATCATGTTATGTATCCTTAGAAATGATCGATTGATTTCAGTTGAATTTGTATTGTTAACGGAATTTCGATCAGATATCTCATACAGTGTTGGGCATTTTAGGTTATTTTTAGGTTTGCATCTTCCACACTTTCACGCATAATTGGTAGGTTGTTGCATTATTGTGGTATTTTTTTTATGTATGTATGACATTCTGTTACGATTAAGCCAGGGTTACTTTAACCCTTAGCGCTCCTCCAATAATAGTTTCATGATGTAAATTTCTGCACGATAATCATAGGAATGTATGTTTAAGAGGTGTAAGTCCATGCTACATCTTCATGGAATTTGCGTTATTGATCCCTAGCAAATGTATACTTTAACGTTTAGAAGACGATTTACTGGATGGAGGAGTCCTAGAGCAATTACGGTTTGGCTACCCTTCACCTGATGAGATATATATCTACGATAGCTTAGGTAGCTGTGTGCAACTTCAATTAGCTTAATATTTATCACATTTTCAACGTGGGGCAAGAGGCGTTGTAGTGCATTTCCAATGCTAGTTCATTCGAGTTAAATTTAGGATATTGCAAACAAAGATTTATTAGATATATTATTTTATTGATAATAGATTTTGACACATTTATATA